>SNQJ01S0012574.1:85366-96224 GCA_010110895.2 Picea sitchensis | reverse complement strand
TTGAATCATAATAATTCTTCATCGTATTGAG
Organism: Picea sitchensis; assembly: GCA_010110895.2. Classification (NCBI taxonomy): domain Eukaryota; kingdom Viridiplantae; phylum Streptophyta; class Pinopsida; order Pinales; family Pinaceae; genus Picea; species Picea sitchensis. The sequence continues at coordinate 96,193 of SNQJ01S0012574.1, read as the reverse complement.
GTGATTTGTAGAACACATGATGATGTGCTTATTATCCAAAACCTTATAAAATTATGAATAACTTGAAGAATAATGATATAACACAATAAACAATAAAAGAAATCCAAATACAATATTCATGATCGAGTTTACTACATCTATGAGTTCCCTTTTAAACAATGAGACCGCTTTTCATAATCCCAAATGTCAAAATTACAATACAAAATGGACTTACAAAGACAAATTTGAAGTCTCTCTTCAATTTCGCTACTCAAACTCAAAAATAGAGTATACCATTGAATTCCTTGCGAAATTCTAAGAAAAATGAGTATAATATTGACCATATTCTAAATTGGCTCAATTTCACCCTCTTTACATGCCAAATGATGCACTATGGTGCTCATTAATGGAAATATGGACTAAGAATTTCATAGACAACATCTTAGTACAAAAATAACATCACTATCGTGCTCCTCTCAAGAAAATCATAAAAATGAGTATAAACAAGCCTATTTTTGGAGATATGGCTCCTTGACACGTAAATCAAGACAATATCCTGACTAGGAAGGTCATGGCATGCACTTCGATGCATTATCCATACCTCGTACTTTGTACTTGTCTTGGTATCTGTGTTTGTCTCAAGATTTGTGCTTGGTATTAAATAGGCCACGAATCCAACCAAGGTTCGCACCTTGGGTAACTGGTGGCATCGAAATTAAAACATATCCATGTAGAATCTCTACCACAAGTGGCGTGCATGAAGCATTGGTTAAGGTGTTGTTACCCTTGGGAGGAAGTCACGGGTTTAACCCCACAAACCTCTCCCCCTTTGTCAGTTTATGAACTATATATATATGTTATAAATAGTATGTTTTATTTATGTTTGGTGGCGATGTTTGTTAGCCCTCCCACGATTCTTGGGCACAGTTATATTGGATTCTAACTAAACCTAGAGTCAAGGCTTAGCCCACAACCTCCTCTTCCTGCTAACTAAAATTCAAACCAACTAAAAAACAATTTGTTCCAATATTGGTTAAGTGACATGGTTGTGGTGTAATGGTAAGTTATTAGACTTATATATGTGAGTTCGAGGCCATTGGGATACTTCCACATGGTAAACTCTCATTAGTCCACTTGTGCTTTGTATGCCACGTGTCAAAATATGACTTGTCCACTTATGCCTATATGGTCGCCTTGTCACCTTCTTAGTCCGTTGTACGATGTTCCATGTGGCACTCTGTGGTGTTTCCACATCAATATCATAAAACATGTATGATCATGCCACATTTCGCCCCTCCAGTGGTGACACATGTCACCTTGACTTTGACTTTTTTCCTTTGTTGAACAAAACATTGACCAGCTACAATGTTTACATACGAACTCCACTTGAGGTGATTTTTGCATTGTTGGAAAGCCATCACCGAGCTCTATGTAATGAATTCATTTTCGAGAGCATTTGAGACTATCAAATTTTAAGCATTTCTATATCCTCTTGGACCTCTGTGAGTGTTGGGTTATGAAAATGTATAGATATTCTCCTCATTTCCATGAGTTTATGACATCATCTTGACTGACTTTTCTGTTACTTAGGAATAAAATAGGATAGGAAATGACTAAAATGTCTTCTAGAACTATCATTGAGTTGAAGTTCATAAATTCTAAAATATGGTTGGAATTGTTTGATTTTGTTATAGGAATGGGTAAATCTTGGTGAACTCACTATAGCAGAAGAGGTTTTAAAGATGCGCAAGCTATTGGAGGCTAAAGATATGGAGCGTGAAGTAGTTTCAAGAGAGATTGGTTCCCTATTTTGTAAACATCAAAAATAGTAATAGTGATCCTGAGGATCTCTCGATCTTCAGGATAGCTTTATTTACCCATATTTTGTAATATATAAAGAGTAGTGAATCCTAGAAAGAATAATAGAAGAATTATATCTAAGCACTCAAAATTCATAATTTCTCTATGCAAACAGTTTCTGTAAATGTTGTTTCAATTATGGAGTTAACAAAGGTTTTGAACGTTTCCATCATTTTTGTATACTGAGTTTCTAGTAGCAGTGCTTCTGAGGAACGAGGGCCCAGTCTGAAGGAGTTACTGTCTTAGTCTGTATTTTATCAGTTTGACTTCTGTTTCGAACTTTAAATCCTCTTTATCATCGTTAAATATAATGCATAAGCATGTCAATGTTCTGATATTGTTTTCTTATAAAAGATAGATTTTTTCCTTTGAATGTTGTCGATTGTTATTCCTGATTTCGTTTGTTGTATTTTACTGCTTGACAGTTCCTCTCATTTTCACATGCGTTGTTCCTTTCAATTAAATTAGCAATTGTTGTTCCTTTCCATTAAGTTAGCATTTGTTATTCCTTTCTCTTAATTAGCGTTTGTTGTTCCTTCTACTTAGTTAGCAGTTGTTGTTCAATTATTGTCCTACCTCAATTTACGGTATTCAGTTATTCCTTTCCCGCAAATTAGATAGTCATCAATAGGTCATCTTGTTTTCATAGATTCAATTCATGTTTCTTAAATTAGATCAATTCATGCCTTTAATATTAGATCCAATTCTTGTCCCTTAATTAGATCAATTCAACAATTTAATTCATGCCTTCAATTCATAGTACATTGTAGATCAGATTTCAATCTTGTTCAGTAGGATCTTAGCTTTAGAAACTTAATGAATGTGTGAAGAACTTGATTGTTGATAAACTCAGATTTTCTTTAAATACGCGATTTTAGACTCTACGATCTATCTGCATAGACTTTGTTGATATTCTTGAAATAGAAGACGAATCCTCAGGTTGATAAATTAATGATAAACTAAGGTTGTTTTTTTGTACATCTTTAGAGCCCATCATTTTGGCGTCGTTTCCGAGGACAGTGTCAAATATAGCATAGGTTGTGTCTCTGGAGGATGAGGTATTGAACATGGAAGGTAAGAACCTACGCAGGCAATAAGTAAGATTCTTATGCCAGTGCCTACTTCCAGCTGATACTTAAAGGTTATATAGGAGTATTTTTTTTTTTTGAAATTTTTTGAGTGAAGTGTGTATGACTAAGAAAAAAGATACTGAAAAACTGAAACCTCCACCAAAAATTACCAAATCCTAGGGTTCGGTGCTCCTTGGGAGAAGCACTTTCATATAAAATATCATCCGAAAAGTGGAATCTCAAGCTTCGGTTGGACCTAGGAAATGATCTACCCGAATCCCCCAGGTAGTAGTTTCACCAGCTGCAACTCACGCTAAGATTCATAGAAAAACTGGAGGGAATGAGAAAGGATTTCAAAGCACAGATATTCCACCCTTCACCCCTTTAGACAAGGGAAATTAATGTAATCTGGATGAAGGAGAAGTAGAAACCAGCGGGGTTGCCAAGGCAAACCCATCACCATCACCTGAATCTCCTGTGAAAGAAGAAAGCATACCTGAAATCCCAGATAGAGGTAGTGCAGTCAAATCTCCTTAGGGATCAAGTAATCAATCAAAGAACACCCAGGCCAATAAATTCCTGAAGATTATTGGCAGATCTTCGACCAAATGGCACAACTAAATCAGCAACAAACCCAAACCTCTACTCTGGAATATCCGATAGTTGATCCAGTCACCAATTCCCCCATGAAAGCAATTCCCCTACAAACTTTGCCATCCTTTCATGGATTGATTTTAGAAGACCCGGATGCATTCTTGTTCGAATTTTATGTCCTATGTAGAGGTTATGATTACACCTCTGAACCTGAAAAACTAAATATGTTCCCTTCCACCTTGAAAGGAGCAGCTTTGCGCTGGTTTATGGGATTGGGAGGAGGAACTATAAACTCTTTGGATGAGATGAAACATGCCTTCTTGAAAAAATACCAGGATTATTGTAGAACCAGGGACATAAAAGATAAATTATTTCAAATGGTTGCAAAATTAAACGAGAAATTAGAGGAATATGTTGAAAGATTTCAATAGAATCTGCAAAGATATCCTTATGGTACGTTACCAGGAGCGGTACTCAAAGCCACTTTGATAAAAGGAATGAAATATGAGTGGGTAGAAACATTGAATTTAATGTGGAAGGCTGATATTTATCAAGAAACTTATGATAACATCATTATATTGTGCATCAGGTGCTCACGTGGAAGTACATAGACCATATTAGGACTGTGAACTCCCCTCACCAAAAATAGCAATGTTACCAGTGGAGGAGTTACTCGAGTTGAAGTCGGTAATCTCTTAGAAAATTTCAAAACTGATATTCTGAGCACTCTGAATACACAATTGGATGTATTGCAGGACAAACAAAAACAAGCAGAAGTAGAACAGACTTTGGCCATATTTTTCCACAGATGCAGAAAAAAACATGGTCCAAGGGAATGTCCTTTGGATGTGGTTTGATTTTGCGTTATTTTCTCCAAAGATAATGAAACAAAGAAATGCCCTTTGCTCCCTGGACTAAAGTTGTCTTTAGAGAAACAGAAGAGGAAACAAAACCATTATACATGATGGCTCAACGTCACCAATGGCAGGCCCGACCTCCAGGTACACTACAAGACCCCTCCTCTTTCTTTTCTGGGTAGTATAATCAAGAACAAAATTCTGGAAACACATGGCAGGGCCAACCATTTACTAATCAAAACTGGCAACCCCAACAATGTGAAGCTATGAATCCCACTTGGCTGAACCAACCCGCTATGAATCCCATCTGGAAGAATCAACCAGCTGGAAATTCCCCCTGGCCCAACGTACAATACTCTACCCCACTTTGGAAAAACCAAAACAACAACTCTTACCCTTCACAATGGTCCAACACAGCTGTCCAAAACCTAAATTGGAACCAAAATTGGCAGCGCCCCATGGAAATAACCAATCAAACCATAGGGATGGCCCCTCAAACCCAACCCACTTTGCAAGCCCCACTCCAATTACCCTATAACCCTCAACCACAATTGCACCCTCAATTACCAGCCCAACCTCAACCAAATCCCAATAACAAACCAGCCCAACTCGTCCAGATTATGGAGAATGGGGAAGGGGAAACCAACTCGGTAGCGTGCAACAAACTCCGGTTGAGATTGGGGCATATAATCTCTCCTGAAGACAGTAACGATTTCCAAGAGCATGAGAATGAAAATAACATACAACCAACAATAACACCTTCGACTGTGGTCATAACAGAAGAAACAGAGCAGGGAGGAAACACAGTCGAATCACAGGATCCTGATAAGGATGCAACCCCTCCTCCCCCATTCCCCGAAATATTGATGATAGAAAAACCTGTCGTGTATACTAACTTTGACATTGCAAGGGAACTCAAGAATTTATATGTCAAGATCCCACTCCTGCAAGCTCTGCAAGACATTCTAATTTTTGCAAAAACAATCAAGGAACTATGTGGGAGGAAGCCTGTTAGGAAAATTAAAAATTCATCATCAACTATCTGTGTGGTAGGAGCCTTGTCTGGTCTAATTTTGGGTAGACAAGAACTAGTCAAATATGCAGATCAAGGGAACCCCATAGTAACGGTTCAGATCCATAGTTGTTCTTTTCCAAATTCACTAGTCGATTTGGGGGCGACCATCAACATCCTGATTATGGAAACATGCAATACCCTGGGTTTTGACTCCTTTGAGCCTACCCCAATTATGTTACAGTTGGTTGATCGATCAGTGGTTAGACCAGTTGGCACGTTACATGATATAGCAATTCCAGTCGACTCTTGGGAATATCCAATGGATTTCCTTATCATCAACCCAAGAAGTGGACTTGAAGGGAATCCATTAATACTTGGAAGACCATGGCTCGCAACGACATATGCGTACATAGGATGTTGTATGGGTAATATGACAATTTCTAGAGGAGGTGCTACAAAAAATCTCATATTATATCCTCCAGCCAAGCCAAGCCCAACTATCGTATATCCACAGTTTCCACCACCAAGATATCCAGAAAAGGATCTACAGGCCCCTCTCACACTGGAAGAAGCTCTCAGACTCAAGAACCAATTAGAGGATGACATGATTAGTGGGTTTATTAACAACCCAACCATTGTAAGTAACCCTACGTGCCAGATGCTCAAAGTTGTTCTAGATTGTGAAGCACAGGGAGACCCACTGGAAGATTTAATGGAACAAAAAATCCCAACTACCATTGTTCATAACAACAAATCAGTTGAGATTGCACCACGGAGGTCTCTGAACATTAATTCCAATCTAGATGCACAACAACAACAAAAATTGATTCAAATCCTTTCTAAATATCAGCAATATTTTTCCTGGGAGTATTCTGACATGAAAGGTATTGATCCACAACTCTGCACACACCATATTTATATTGAGAAATATGCCCTACTTATCCAACAACCCCAAATAAGATTGAATCTCCATCTCAGGGATATTCTTAAAGAAGAATTACAAAACCTGTTGGACATAGATTTTATATATCCTATCTCGGATAGTCGGTGGGTCTCCCCACTAGTAATCATCCCCAAGAAAAATGGAAAATGGTGAATTTGTGTAGACTACAGGGAACTTAACAAATACACCCAAAAGGACCACTTCCCCTTACCTTTCATCGATCAGGTCCTGGATACTTTAGCAGGTAAGAAATTATTTTCTTTCCTAGATGGCTTTAGTGGCTACAATCAGATCCAAATTGACCCAGAAGATCAAGATAAAACCACATTTACATGCCCCTGGGGTACCTTTGCATACATAGTATTTCCCTTTTGACTATGTAATTTGATGCAGGAGCATCCCTCACGACAAGCAAAACCAACGTGGAAGCAGGAAGACAGCTGGAAGACGTCCAGCGCAAGTTTTTGAATTTTTAAATTTTCTCTTGAAGTTGATGCGCTGAATATAAATGAGATCATTTAATTTAGGCACCTTGGTAGTAATGTAATCAGACCTCGAGCCATTTTCTCTCATCTCAAGTAGATGGAGGCATTTATAGTAGTAGTTGCAGGTAGGTAGAATTGTATTGTAGATTAGACATTTCTAGAAGAACGGAGGGAAAACGAATATAGACACCCTCATTTGAATCATTGTAACATTAGAAAGCAACAGGAGCAAGAGGAGCTAGAGCATAGGAGAATAGAAGAGAGTCGTAGAAGAACATCCATGTATAGATCTTGAATTAATAGAAGAAGTTGATTCAGATTCATGGTTGTTGTGTTATTCTCTGTGTATGTGTGTTGAATGCTCTGCTTATGAATATTACTTCCTGTTATGCATTTGTGATTATGCTATGTGTATGATTTCATGTGTCGAGATTGAAATCTGAGAGGAAGTGAGGTGAGTTACAATTGTTTCTCCTTGAGCAAGGATTCCTGCAAGGAGTGTAGTTGAAGTCGTCGGCAAGGAGTACGTTGACAGAAGGCTCGGGAGTTAAACTCTTGTTCTCAGAACCTCCAGGAGTGAAAGTGGGTTGTTGAAGCCGTGCAAGGAGTGTGCAGGCTAAAGGAGAGCCTTAGTCGTGATACTGAGCGAAGTATTGAAGGACTACTGCTATGAGTATACGCAGAGTCAAGAAGCTCAAACAGTTGAAGTGTTCGTAGGTTTGTCGCAAGGAGTGCGTGCAAAGAATCCCGTTGAGGTTGAAGTAATTTGACAAAGCTCAGGAAGGATAGGCCTCTGAGTTGCTGAAGATCAGCGTAGCTCAGTGTGACGTGAAGTCGGAGAGAATGTCGCAGGATTGGTGAAGTGGCAAAAAAATCTCGGAGAGAGATACCCTTTTTCATTTCGGGGATTAACCGAGGAAGAACGGACGGTCGAAATATTCTGAAGAGATTTCACTAAGTTCTGAGGATCGTCAGATCTTGCAGAAGTGCAAGGAGGTTACAGTGAGAAGATTCTTAAGAGTTTGAAGCTCAGGAGGAGCAGAGCCATTGATTCAGAGTCACGGGAGCCGTCAGATCTACACGTGGTATCGTGTATCAGGGACTCGGGAGTTGAAGCCCTGAAAGTTGTGGAGCAAGGGCAGCGAGATCGCGAGACGCGATATCCCTGGAAGATCAGGGCCGTTCGTTGAGGAGGACGTGTGTAAGGAGATCTTTATCTCGCATACTCGGACATTGGAGGACCGAAAGGGAACCCCTTCAGCTTCACGAGTGGCGAAGTGGTGAGAAGATTGGTAGTCGTCCATTTGAGAGGACAGGTGGCAGAGATCGGAGATCTTGTGAACTCGGGAGTTCGCTGAGTAAAGACCCAAGTATTGGGTGTGCAAAGTCGCGAGGAACGAGGACGCGAAGCGGAGAGAGATTGGTAGCCGTCCATCTGAGAGGAAAGATGGCAGATATCGGTGATCTCGCGAACTCGGGAGCTCGCAGGGTAAAGGCCCAAGTATTGGGTGTACAAAGTTGCAAGGTGCGAGGACGTGAGGCGATGAAGAAGCGAAGCGATCATAGCCATCCATCTTAGAGGATAGGTGGCGAGAGAACGAGGGATCTCGCGAACTCGGGAGTTCGCAGGTTGAGAGTCCAAACATTGGCTACTCAAAGACGCGAGGACGCGAGGTAGCAAGAGAAGGATAACTGTTGGATCCGGAGCATAGGAGGATCGTCGGATCTGCGTGAGGGATCATGTCTCGGGACCTTGCAAGAAAAGGTCCAAGAATTTGGCCATGGGGATCGCGAGGTTGCGAGATAGCAACATCCCGACAGCTGGAGCAATGTGGGTCATAGCGGAGCGCAAGTGGAATACAGGTGGCACAGAGGATTTGTGAGTCGTGAAGTGTCGAGGAACCGAGACTCGTGTGGACGTCGAGTCGCGAAGGGCCAAGGAGCCGAGGTTCGTGTGGATGCGTGGCAAAGCATAAGGTGGGACCGCGCATCTCGGGGACTCGTCAACTAGGAGGGTGAAAACTCGACGGTTCAACTGGCGAGGTCGCGAGGTTGCGAGGTCGCGAAGTCGCGAGAGGTGTTAACATTAATTCTAGCCCACAGTTGCATGTGGAAAGAGTTATACCCATATCGCCAGATCGGGTATCGCAAGATTTGAAAGGAAAGTTTGAAGGGTTGAGTCACGAACTCGCGAGATAGCGAGATTCGGCTAACCTCGGAGAAAGATTGTTGTGGGTGCAGATTTCCCGGTAGGGAAATAGAAGTACCTTTAAGTTCTTCGGGCCGAGAGAAGAAGGACCTATGGGAGCGGACGTGCCTTGGGTGGCAGGACGCGCCTGCGTCAGAGTGGTATCATAGCTTATTACTTGTCTGTATATTTTAGGCAAGAGAGGCAGGAGGAGATAAGAGAGCACTTTGATACACACGTCAAAGTGGTATCAGAGCATAGAAAAGTTTCTTTGCATTCTGTAGCAGAGGAAAAGGAGAATTCACCATGCCGCCAAGAAGAAGAGGTAGACAATCACCCGATTCCGAGGAGGAAAGGGAAATGTCCAGAGAAAGAGGTAGGCAAGTACAGAATCCAGACATGGAGAGAGAAGTGCGAAATCTTCGTGCCAGAATGGAGGACATGGAGACATCACAAAGGCGCAAAGCTGATGCAGGAGATATCAGTGAATCCGAGGATGAAGGTGATGTTGGACGTGAAGGAGAATAAATCCTAGCGGAAGATGCAGCCAATGAGCGTTTAATTAAGGCTATCTCTCGGATGAGTTTGAAAAAAAAAATGGACATTCCAGCTTATGAAGGGAGTCTGGACGCGGAAGAGCTGCTAGACTGGATTAGAGCTCTTGATACTTATTTCGATTATGAAGATATCGAAGATGATAATAAGGTCAGACATGCCGTCACAAGATTAAAAGGACATCCAGCCTTGTGGTGGGATGAACTGCAAGCTGACGGGCACTGTCAAGGCAAGCAGAAGATTAAGAGCTGGGACAGGATGATTGCAAAGATGAAGGAAAAATTCATTCCCAGGGACTATCAAATTTCTTTGTTCAGGAGGATGCAGAACCTGAGACAGAAGATGATGACAGTGAAGGAGTATACTGAGGAGTTTTACAGGTTGAATATCAGAGCAGGTCATCGTGAAAGAAATGATGAAAAGGTGGCCACGTATATGAATGGCCTGAGGTATGAAATTCAGGATGAATTAAATATGGAAACCATCCGAACGGTGGAGGATGCTTACCAATTGGCTCTGAAAGCTGAGGAGAAGATGAGCCATAAACAAAGTCAGAAATGCCGAGGCAGAAGTCATCCCAAAGGCAAAGCAGTTGCCCAAGATAAATATCAGAAGCTCGAGGAGGAATGGAAGAAACCTCAGGAAAATGTTGAAAGAGGTGGGACCTCACAGAGAAGACCATATGCTGAATAGCGAGGACAAAAAATTGAACAGAGAGGAGGATATGCTGATAATGATAGATTTCCTCGTACCAGAGGTAGAGGAAGAGGAAGAGGTGGAGTAATTACATGCTTCACATGTGGAAAAAATGGGCACAGGTCATTTGAGTGTCCAGAGAAAAAGAAAGAAGCTGGAGAGACTTACATCGCTGAGGCACAAAGGCGAGATGTGGAGACAGAACACGCTGAAGGCAGGAGATTGCTAGTGATGCGAAAAGTTATCTTGATGCCAGAGAAGGAGATGGAGAATCCAGCATAGAGGAACAGTCTTTTTAGGACTGCTTCCAAGACCAAGGATAGAGTATGCAAGGTCATTGTGGACAGTGGAAGCACTGATAATCTCATTTCAACCGAGATGGTAGAAAAGCTGGAGCTGGAGACAACTGATCATCCAAGCCCATACAAAGTTTCATGGATATAGAAGGGACATCAGGTAAATGTCACTAAACAGTGCTTAGTTGACATCAAGATAGGAGGATATAATGATAAGATTTTATGTGATGTTATTCCTATGGATGTCTGTCATTTATTGTTGGGTAGACCATGGCAATATGATAGAAAT
>SNQJ01S0012574.1:69726-85316 GCA_010110895.2 Picea sitchensis | reverse complement strand
AGAACGGGGAAGGGGAAACCAACTTGGTAGGGTGCAACAAACTTCGGTTGAGATTGGGGCGTATAATCTCTCCTGAAGACAGTAACGATTTCCAAGAGCAGGAGAATGAAAATAACATACAACCAACAATAACACCTTCGACTATGGTCATAACAGAAGAAATAGAGTAGGGAGGAAACACAATCGAATCACAGGATCCTAATAAGGATGCAACCCCTCCTCCCCCATTCCCCGAAATATTGATGATATAAAAACCTGTCGTGTATCCTAACTTTGCCATTGCAAGGAAACTCAAGAATTTATATGTCAAGATCCCACTCCTGCAGGCTCTGCAAGACATTCCAATTTATGCAAAAACAATCAAGGAACTATGTGGGAGGAAGCCTGTTAAGAAAATTAAAAATTCATCATCAACTGTTCGTGTGGTAGGAGCCTTGTCTGATCTAATTTCGGGTAGACAAGAACTAGTCAAATATGCAGATCCAAGGAACCCCATAGTAACGGTTCAGATCCAAGGTTGTTCTTTTCCAAATTCACTAGTCGATTTGGGGGCGGCCATCAACATCCTAACTATGGAAACATGCAATACCCTAGGTTTTGACTCCTTCGAGCCTACCCCAATTATGTTACAGTTGGTTGATCGATCAGTGGTTAGACCAATTGGCATGTTACATGATATAGCAATTCTAGTCGACTCTTGGGAATATCCAACGGATTTCCTTATCATCAACCCAAGAAGTGGAATTGAAGGGCATCCATTAATACTGGGAAGACCATGGCTTGCAATGACATATGCGTACATAGGATGTCGTATGGGTAATATGACAATTTCTAGAGGAGGTGCTACAAAAAATCTCATATTATATCCTCCAGCCAAGGCAAGCCCAACTATCGTATATCCACAGTTGCCACCACCAAGATATCCAGAAAAGGATCTATGGGCCCCTCTCACGCTGGAAGAATCTCTTAGACTCAAGAACCAATTAGAGGATGACATGATCAGTGGGTTTATTAACAACCCAACCATTGTAAGTAACCCTACGTTCCAGATGCTCAAAGTTGTTCTAGATTGTGAAGCACAGGGAGACCCTCTGGAAGATTTAATGGAACAAAAAATCCCAACTACCATTGTTCATAACAACAAATCAGTTGAGATTGCACCAGGGAGGTCTCTGAACATTAATTCCAATCTAGATGCACAACAACAACAAAAATTGATTCAAATCTTTTCTAAATATCAGCAATCTTTTGCGTGGGATTATTCTGACATGAAATGTATTGATCCACAACTCTGCACACACCATATTTATATTGAGAAATATGCCCTACCTATCTGACAACCCCAAAGAAGATTTAATCCCCATCTCATGGATATTGTTAAAGAAGAATTACAAAAGTTGTTGGACATAGATTTTATATATCCTATCTAGGATAGTCGGTGGGTCTCCCCACTAGTAATCGTCCCCAAGAAAAATGGAAAATGGTGAATCTGTGTAGACTACAGGGAACTTAACAAATCCACCCAAAAGACCACTTCCCCTTACCTTTCATCGATCAGGTCCTGGATACTTTAGCAAATAAGAAATTATCTTCTTTCCTAGATGGCTTTAGTGGCTACAATCAGATCCAAATTGACCCAGAAGATCAAGATAAAACCACATTTACATGCCCCTGGGGTACCTTTGCATACATAGTATTTCCCTTTCGACTATGTAACTCTCCAGCCACATTCCAGAGGGAAATTCTGATCATATTTAGCGACCTGATTAGCGAAGGGCTTGAAGTTTACATGGATGATTTCACACCCTATGGCGACAACTTTGATCAAGCTCTGGACAATCTGGAAAGGTTTCTGGAACGATGCATCGCTACCAGGTTATGTTTAAGACATGAGAAATGTCACATGATGATGACAAAAGGTGTGGTGCTCGGGCATTATATTTCTGCAGATGGAATTAGGGTGGATCCAACAAAAATAGAGGTAATTCTTAATCTACCTACACCATGCACACAAAATGAGGTACGTAGTTTCCTTGGCGCTTCAAGATACTATCGTAGATTCATGCAAAATTGTGCAAGAACAACTGGACCTTTACATACTTTAACTGGTAATGTGGAGTTTTAGTGGTCTGACAAGTGTGATGTGGCATTTGCAGGACTCAAGAGGATGATCTCGACAACACCAGTGTTAAGAGGACCAAATTAGAAAATGCCATTTCACATCTCCACCAATGCATTGGATATTGCCATAAGCGCTGTCCTTGGCCAGGAAGAAGACAAGAAACCATATGCTATTTATTTTATTAGCAATAATCTCACTCCCGTTGAATCTAATTATACAATAACAGAAAAATAATTTTTAGTTGTTATACATGCCATCAATAAATTCCGTCATTATATAACAAGCTATCCAGTTATTCTGTATACTGATCATTATGCTATTAAATATCTAGCTAATAAACCTATTACTAATGGACGGGTCACTCGATGGTTATTGCTATTGTAGGAATTTGACATCACCATCAATGATCGACCTGGAAGAGAAAATCTTGTTGCAGACTTCCTATCCCGCATACCCAAAACGGATGACTCCTTGATAGTTGAAGATCAATTTCCAGATGAGTATCTGTTTGAATATATAAATAGATTTATTGTCTTGAAAAACATTGAAACATTTAATTATACAAACTTAACTATTCAAATCCACAAATCCAACTATTCTTCACATGATTTCAAACATATACATGATTTTGAATAAAATCAAATATAAAAAACCAAAAGGTAAAACATTATACTAAACTTTTGTTTCCTGTGTGGAATGAAATTGTAACTGTCAAATATGGAATGAAATTGTAACTGTCAAATTAATAGATAACATAATCTAAGTGGAAGTCATATCAATGAAATCACATCTCTTTTTCTTTTCTTTTTTAATTCTGTTTGTTTAGTTATACTAAGTCAGAAATACAGAATGGGATTGTAAGACCAGCAGAAAATTTAATAGTTAACTTTGCTGCTGTTATTTTTGACGATTTGAATTTACAATCAATCAAGTTACAGTAAGCATTCAAAGTTAATAGTTAACATTTTTATTGGATTTTTCGATGGTTTGAATTTATAATCAAGTTATATTTAAATTTAGTAGTTAACTTTTTTGTTGAGTTTTTTATACAAAATTGGTGTATGAGATTATCTTTTTTGTGGAATAAGAGACTTCATCCTAACAGCGATTTGAATGCTAAATTTTAGGAAGATACACATACTTTATCCACTTTGTATTTAAACATGTGAGCTTAAAAGACAAAACACATATTATTAACCATTAAATTTACTAGGATTCTTAATCTGATCATCCACAATTAAGTTAATATTTTTATTGAATTTTTTGATGGTTTGAATTTATAATCAAGTCAAAGCATTTAAATTTAATAGTTAACTTTCTTGTTGGGTTTTTTCAAGGCTAAGCCAGATACAAAATTGGTGTATGAGACTTTCTTTTTTGTGGAATAAGAGACTTCTTCAGAACAGAAATTTGAATGCTAAAGTTTAGGAAGATACACATATCTTACCCACTTTGAATTTAAACCTATAAACTTCAAAAACAAAACACATATTATTAACCATTAAATCCAATCAGATCCACTTTAAATTTAAACTTATAAACTTAAAAAACATAACACATTATTAATCATTAAATCTACTCAAATTTTTAATCTGATCATCCACAATTAAGTTAAAATACATATCAATATCAATATTAGGTAATCATTTACTGTATTTTACCTAATCATTTACTGTCTTTTAAGTAATCATTTTCTGAATGGCATGTTGTTTTAGAATTTGATCTTGTGTAAAAGTTCTTATTGTTATATAAAGTCAGATCATAGATTGCATTATTCAAGTGTAATAGAGATTCTACGTAATCATTATCGGGATTGTATGTTCTATAACATTCATTCAAATATACAAATATAGATTTGGTCAAACATATAATGGTGATTGAACATATCGGTGGAGTAACTGTTTATTACATTGAAAACTGAATATTTTGGTTGAATAGTTTAGATTTTTAATAATTTTTTATGGAATTGTTTGATTTTTAGAATAATTAAATATTTTTTTATTAATATGTTGAAATTTATACAAAGTCAAAAAAATGTTATTATTAAAAGATTGGAATTTATACAAAGTCAATCATTTTTTTATGAAATTGTTTGATTTTTAAAATAATTTAATATTTTTTTATTAATATATTGAAATTTATAGAAAGTCAAAAAAAGTTATTATTAAAAGATTGGAATTTATAGAAAGTCAATAATTTTTTATGGAATTGTTTGATTTTTAGAATAATTTAATATTTTTTTATTAATATATTGAAATTTATACAAAGTCAAAAAAATATTATTATTAAAAGATTAAAATTTATACAAAGTCAAAAAAATTATGGATACCAAATTTTAATATAATTTTGAACAAGAATATTAAATACAGTCCCATAACATTAAATACAATACCATTAGATGTATAATGTTTCACCCGTGACTCTTTCATATATATATATATAAGTATGTGTTAATGATGGTTAATTGTTTAAAATCTAGAGACATTTGGTAGGAGTGAAATTCTACTCTTTAAATTATTCCAACTAAAATGGTTTTGAAATTTTGAGATAATGAATCAACCTACATTTTTAGTTAACAATTAATGATAATCGTACCCTTACTACATTTTTGGTTAACAATTAATAATAATTTTACCCACTACTAATTGACCACTAAATTTCATTAAGTTGTTATTTTGCTACTCTACTCTATGGAAAAAAAAAATATGTCCCAATGATCACTTGTGTCCCAATTCGTTTCTATGTTTGACTTCTTAAGTGTTTTTAATGTACACATTTCACTGCTACATTTCAGAATGGCGCTTGCTTTAAGAATTATTCAAGATGTAATGTGCTTTTTGGCATTTCTAGAAAGTTTATTTATTTGACCAGTTGATTTTTCGTAGTGTCATAATTTCCAAAGTGCCCGCCTACACTTTATGAAGTTATTTTAAAAAAATATAAAAGAGATTTTAAAAACAAGCAAAACTATTAGTTGATAAATAAGTCGGCATACAACATGATCTTTAGAAGGAAGGTAAGGTATTCCAATTCCAACTGGGTAGTAAGGTAAACATGTTGCGAATATAGGTTGTGTTGTTGCTAGGAAACTAAAGATGTCAAAGTTGGTCAAGCCTCAACATTAGATGCGATGGACTCATTCTAAGGGAAGGGTGACTACAATATTGCAAGATGTTGTGGGATAGTTTGATTTGGAAATTGGGCTCCTAATTGTAGAATTTTATAAGATTAGGACATAGATCATTGTAATGATCCTACCCATAAATAGATTAAGGATGTTTAGGTTTATGACATTGTTTTAGTTGTGTTTAACCATGTTTTTCATTATCATTGCTCCCAACATTCTAACATTTCTAGTGTTATTTCTCCCTTAAACTTGGTTCTTACACTTATTTTCTATATTCTTCTTCTTCCCTTTAGTTGGTCCTTGGTTACTTGTTTGGTTTTGTTTAGCCAAATTTGACCACCTTGGGTAGAAAGGAGAGGAAAAATACATACTTAACAATTAGTGATAGAAAGGGGGAAAGTTGGATTGAAATTGATATAGGTTAAGTAAAAATTTGGGATCTCTTATGAAAAATCTGGAAGGTTAGAGATAGTTGCAGTGACAACACTAACATTTCCAAGTGATGGAAAGAAAAAAGGGCTTCCTTAGCATATAATATTTCAACTTAGGTACTTCAATATTTCTACCCACTGGGGGGTGCCTTGTGAAGTCCACCTATATGTCATATCCATTCAAGACCCACCCAATGATGGTATAATGCTTCTCAACTATGATCTAATGTGATGGATCTCCTTCCCAAATCCTCTCTTACCTTCGCTTAAATATGGGACCTCATTTGGATGTGTAGCATTTGGGTGGGTTCCTTAGGTCCATGTTCCCCCTTGTTCTCCAAGTCCATGATCATTAGTTTGATTCATTTTCACCCCTTGGGGCACCCATTTAGGGAATTATCTAACTCCACAGGTCTAGTTGAGAGTGAAAACCCCATGACTTAGGACTGATGGTTACTTATGATGCCTTCAATTAGGTCAATATTTTTCTAAACCGATTTGGGACTTACTATTTATAAATTCAACTTAGGTCAAATTCCCTAAACCTTCTTGAATTACACTTTGCATTCTTCGTTGCTGGGTTGAGCACTTCTCATTTTCAGGTTCAAGCACCCTTAATATATATCATGTTCCTAAAGATTGGTACAGATGCAGAGATAATGAGTAATTGAATCACAGATAATGACGAGAAGACCACAAAGAATAGATAAGATAGGGAAATGAAAGTATAACTAATAAACATATAAAGTTCAATCCATAAGGAGCCAATATGGATAATGAACTTTAGATTTTATATGGATAAGGAACATTAGATTTTATAAACATAGATTTTTAAAAGAGTTTGAAATCCGTTGAAACTAATACATGTCATATTTACTAAAAAGTTAATGTCTTAATGGATATCACTAAAATTTCCATGAAACTACAATAAAACAAACTCTAAAATGGGGCCAATTCTCAAAATTGAGGCAAGACAAGGTCATGCAATAGAAGAAAAAATACTCATCCTAAAGGTGAGTTTTTTTTAGAGGTAGTGGATCCCAACCTTCAAAAGAAAGATTTGAATTTGGGTTAATAGGTTCATGTCCATCATTCCCCTATTTAAGTTTAAGGGGATTCTCCACTTATAAAATGGAAAGGATAACCATGGGAAACTTATCATCATCTAATTGAGGTCATACATGCTAGTTGAGTTTCCACTCCCATTGCTCCTAAATAAGTCAATCTGTGTGACATATCAAATAATTAAATTACTAAGAATCAACATAATGATAAAGAGTATTAGTAGGAACCTTCCTACATTTTATGCGTGGAGAGACACTTCGATAATTTCTCAAATGAAACTAATGGTCCATATAATCCCACACCTTTTGAATTTCCTTGAAATATGTAGAGGAAAAATATAATAATTCATTACACCATTAAGCCAAGTGAACCTCTTGTTATGCTAAATACCTTTAAATGAGCATGGATTTCTTAATATCCAAACAAAAAATAAAATTTTAGAAATTTTAGAATGCATAAGCTACCATGCTACTCCAAATTCAGCACCCTAAGGAATCCCATCACCTAAGAAGGTTTCTTTCTAGGAGATCAAGGCAAGAAGAATTTGACTAGTACACAACATGTAAACTCAACCCTGGGATGACTAATCAAAATCCACAAACTAGAACACATGCTTAAGGGTTTCATTATTTCCATAGTGGGGGTACTTAAACCGAGAAATCCCTAAATGTTATAGTTTGTGGCTAAGATCAAGGGCTCCCTTCAGGAGGTACGGAACAAAGTTGGCGTTCTTCAACACAATGAAATTCCCCCACAATAAAGAGATGTGAAACTACCTAATTCTTTGCTTGGATTGGAGGCACCAAATATTGTTAAGACTAACATCAATGTTTGGCTTTAGGGTATAGAGAAATTTACAAAAATACACAAGTTTTCACTTTTTGAAGGCCTTAGAAAAGCTCCAATGCTAGTCCCTTCACCAAGGAAAAGGGACTCGAAACCCATTTTTAATGAAGAGAATGACCAAAATGGATTTATTACCCCCACAGGTCAAAGAATGTCTTCAGTATTTGAAACTAGTTTAATCAAAGGATTTAAAGGAATTTGTTTGGTGGGAGTGGAGATTGCAGAAATGGTAGAGGTGGCCACATAATTCCTTTGTGAAGGAGGAATTTCCAGCTAAACATTTGTGATAAAGTCATTGTGAACTTCCAAGAATTTCAGGAATTTCCAGCTAAACATCAATGAACAATGACAAGATGTTGTCCCAAGTTGGATGTGGTTGGTCATTGTAGTAAATTTAATATCTTATTAATAGTGAACATGCATCAATAATGCAAAAATGACTTCATAGGAAATAGTGAAGACACCACAACTTCCATGGCATACATGTAATCATGCCCGACAGTATGGGGAATTTTATTGGGAATTGTAACAACCCTAGTTAAATAACTATTTGTCAAAGTTAAATAATTGTTTAAGGTTTATTAAGTTTAATTAATTGTCCTAATGTATATTAATTAATTAATTATTATTTACTAATAATAATTAATTAATTACTTATTATTTATTATTTATTAATAATAATTAATTAATTAATTAATTAATTAATTAATTAATGTTTAATGTATATTAATTAATTGATTGATTAATTAATTAACTCATTAAAATGTTTGGGTAATGAATTAAAGTTTAATAAATTTTAATTTATTAAAAGAAAACTTAACGCATTGAATGGAGGGATAAGTTGCTTCACATTGAATGGAGGGATAAGGTGGTTGGCATTGGATGGAAAGATAAGGGGGGAAGAGGCGGTGAATGGACATGGGGATATGAGGGGGCAAAGACTTTCGAGAGAGGGACGTTTTTTTTTGGGGGGGGCACGAAGAATTTTTGGGATATTAGGAGATTGTATTGGAGCATTTTGGAGGGGAGGGATTGGAAAACTGTATTTCTGGTTTTGGCTTGAGGAATTTGGTGGACTGTTATAGGGGAGCATCTATTGCTTGGAGTTTTGGGCTCGGGGGCCAGGAATCCTTACGGAATCATGGAGCTAGGGAGACAGATAGGCTCTGTTCCTAGCTGGCTGGGAGGAAAGATTTAATTTTGGGCAGAGTTTGGCAGAGCAGCTTGGGCACAGTTTCAACTTCAGCTTGGACAAACAGAGTTTGGAAACAAATCACTTGACAGGTATTTTGCTTGTTATTATGGCATGTTCATTATCGTATGTTGATTCAATATGTTATTTATGCAATGTACATTATTCAATATATCATTTATATCATGCTGCCCATTTAGAATTTTTCTAAGCCATAAATTGTAAACTTTTATTTGTTGATGTTATTTTTCTGAATATAGAACCGTAAAAGAAGTTATAAATATCAATGTTATGTTTAAATTAATTAATTCTAGGTTCTGTTAGAGAGGACCTTACAAATGGTATCAGAGCCCGGTTTCAAAACTGAAACCTGGGCTTGACCACCCAGAATTTTGTCTTGTGCCAATTTGGGCTGTTACAGGCTGATGTTTAAACAATCTCCCATAGATATCTTCT
Organism: Picea sitchensis; assembly: GCA_010110895.2. Taxonomy (NCBI): domain Eukaryota; kingdom Viridiplantae; phylum Streptophyta; class Pinopsida; order Pinales; family Pinaceae; genus Picea; species Picea sitchensis. Next base: position 76,077 of record SNQJ01S0012574.1, on the reverse strand, counting down.
CCTATAGAAAAAACAATGTATTTAGTGATTAGAACATCCCAATCTATACGTAGGATACATAACAACCTTTAAAGAAGAATATGTTTTAAATAAATAGCAAAATTTATGTACATGAATTGCAAGCATGGAATAAAATTGTTACAGGAAATCAATACTGGCTCTCATGTTGAAACATTTCAAAAGTACGAGATGAGGTAAATATTAAATGGAAAATCTATCATATTGGGATCTAATGTAGACATCTGTTACAACTTCTTACTTAACTATAATGATACTAGAATTATTATGTAAATGGAAACTACGATATCACAAAACATAGCTAATTGCTTAGCATCCTATAGGCCATGACTGTAATGCCCCATACTGTAACGCCCCATGTCAACTCCCCCTCTTCCGGATACCAAGAGAGAACTTTAGCCGATATGCATCCACAAAAGGTTCAGGCAGTGCATTTGCCAACCACCATATGATGGAATGCGGCCAGTAAGGGGTGCATCTTGGTTCATAACCAACACGCCTTAAGGTAGCACGTGCATAAGTATCAACTAAAGGTACAAGTAAGGAAGCTTTCTTGATGGAGGCCATTTTTGTAGCTACATAGGAACCTGGCACTGCAAATCAACTCCATTGTGCTTGTATTCCACATAAAGTGACCTTGAAAACTGGTCCACATACACTTTGATAACAACACAGACAGTGTAGAGAGGATCATAAGGAATGGCAGTAATAGCGCTAGAGCCAATGTTCACGATGGAACCCTTCTTCCTTTTCATCATTCCAGGGAGCACAGTGTGGACCATTCTAGTAGTACCCTCTATATTCACTACTATGAGGTTCCTGAGAAGCTGAGAATCACCTTCATGAAAGAACCTAGCATAGGGGTAGGACATCCCAACATTGTTTATCAGACTAAGCGCCAATCAAGACACTCAACATACAAAGCCCAACACCATATCGTCGAGCCCACGTGGGAATTCCCACGTTTATCAAAATTCCAACATCCAAGCCATTAATGGTCTCCTCTACTATGCTCATGCCTTCTATAAGATCTCCAATGAAATATACTACAACAGTTTTAACTTGGGTTTTGTATTTGGCCTGTAATTCATCTGCAAGGTCTGTAAGTTTAAAAGAACTTCTTCCAACCAAGACCAAATTGAACTTGCGACGAGCTAACCGAATGGAAAATGACCTTCCAATCCCATCCGTGGGGCCTGTCACTATTTCCCATGAACCATACTTGCTCAAATTCTTCCCAGGTCGAAGAAAAGTCACCCATGAACCATACTTGCTCAAATTCTTCCCAGGTCGAAGAAAAGTCACCCAAATCCATTTCAGGAATCCACTCGAAGTGTTGAGGATGGTAAGTAGGCAAAGGGCTCTAACAAAGAGGATAATCATCCTCTATGGGCCTACTTGGTTCAGGAACAATAAGAAGGGATTTGATGTTTCCATAATAATATCAATCCCCTGACTCTACGTTATGCGCTAAATCTGAGGATACCTCACAAAAACTTAGAGCTCAGGCCCTCAGGTCCAAGAGATCCAACAGAGTTGAGAAGCTTGTATTCCTACTGATAGCTAATCATGGCATACGAAGAGAATCCTCGATCCCATTTGATGGAAAATGGGCAATGGAGAGCAAGAGGAATCCCAACCACATTAAAAAAAATAATTGTGAGATGTAATTAACTAACAAAACAAAAACGAAAAATAAAAAATAAAAAATAAAAAAAATCAATAAGAGACAATGAAATCCTTTTTACAAGAAACACTTGCACCAGAAATCATAGCATTCTTGAGAGAAGTCAAAAATACCTATGTATGATAAAGACAAAGATGAACTATGGAAATATTGGAACCAGTAATAGTACAATGATCCCAATCTCACTTCAACTGAAAGACCACTTCTTGATCTTGCACCTTGAACTAGAAAATGAATCTTGCTCAACAGGCTTAGCTCCAGCCCCACGCGACCTGCAACCACAACACACACAGTCAACACATAAGTCACCAAAACTAAGAGAAAGCACTAAGCCAAGAGAACCTGCCATCAAACAATGCACTGCATTTGTAACACTCGCTAGTCTTATCCCTCCGTCGAGAGCAGAAGGAACGGCCATGGTGGCCGACCGTGTAGCCAGGGGCCTCGCAAGAAGAAAACGAGTGAGAAGAAGAGAGTTTAGGGTTAAGATAGAGAGCCCAGGAGTGTGTGTAGGTTTTTGGGTAGTGATAACCTTGGGGGGGAGGCACGTGGACCTCATGCAAGGACCCACGATGCCCATTTCAAAATTTAATTATTTTTTTTATATTTTTAATTTAATTAATTATTTTAATTTATTTTATTTTTTTTAAATTAAAATTTATTTATTTATTGTTATTGCTTTAAATTATTATTGGATTTAAATGTTAATTGATTAAATTAGTTAAATTTGAATCATTTAATTTATTTTTTATATATTTAAATTTATGTTTAAAATATATTTAAATTTAGGTTTAAACATATATAAATTTATGTTTTAATTATAAATTAATGTGATTAATAAATTAATGCGATTAATTAAAAGTGGTTAATCAATTGAAATGATAAATTAAATTAGTGATTAATTATGTACTTGATGAATTAATCACTAATAATAATACTAATTTTTTGGATTAAATTGAATGTGTGGATTAAGACGAGTGAAACTTAGGTTAAAGTTTAGTCTAGATTTTTTAGTTCTTAATAATTAATCAACATTAGGTTGAAAATCACATTAATTAGTTTTAAACAAAAAGTTTAAGGACTTAGACCAAGATAAGCGGGAGGGGGCTTCATGCGCACTAGGAAGGTAAGTTAGAGAAATTGGCGAGTATGGTGCAATGCTAGCGTAGCTACCAGGCGAGGGAGTCAGTAGTTTTCTTAGGAAAAGACACCAACATTAGATGCTTTAACCCTAACCTAGCCACCTCCCCTAAAGAGAGTAACGTTTGTTTACAGACAAGTAAAAAAAAACTTACGCCTAACCCTGTTTTCTAGTTTAAGTTGCGCAAATGTGAAATGTCCTTGAACTCACCCTGCCAACTTTGGTTGATGCAGATTAAATTATACAGGATGGTTAGGACTCGAGGAAATTGAGGCAGAGGGGCATCGTCGCAGGGACCTCCAGCGCCATCGCCACCATCGCCTGAACTAGCTCTCATACTGTGCTCTTTGGAGGCCATAAATGAGACTTTAAAGGGGCGTCAACTAGGAGGGATCGAAGTGGAGCCCCCACCATATGGAACGGGTAATCCAGAAGCATCGAGGGATTCTAGGGGAGGACCTCCACCCAAAGACATCACTAGAGAACTGCAGAAGATCAAACTTCCAGAGTTTGTCGGGGGTCGTGCCAGTGAACGGGTCGAGGCATGGTTGGAAGGCATGACAAGGTGTTTTGCCTTAAGAGACTATGCATCCACTTCAAAGGAGAAGATAACGATTTTTCAGTTGAGAGACAGTTCCCTAAACTTGTGGGGCAACCTAGAGAGGCAATTGCACCTTACCTCGGACACCGTCTCTTGGGAACTTTTTGAGGAAAGGTTCCAAAGGAAATATCTACCAGCTTACTACGAGGAACAACAGGTGGGAGCATTTCATGCTCTAACACAGGGAAACAAGACCGTAGAAGAATATGAGATCAAGTTTATGGAATTGGTCAAATATGATTCATAGATGGATAATGACCAACGATAGGCAGAATTCTTTGTCTATGGGTTAAACCCTAAGATAAGGGCTATGGTGCGGATGTGGAAACCGTCTTCAGTAGCATAAGCAGTGGAAAATGCGTGTTATGAAGAGGAACACATGAAATTAAATGGAGGTACGAGACCGACCTTTTCGCATCGTCCTAGATTCATGGGGAAGGCCCTTAAGAAATTTCCCAGGGGAGGGGGCTCAAGGCCACCTCCATATGGTAATAGAGTTTCACCAAGGACAATAGCCACAGGGATTTCAATGGCAGCGAGTGCAACATCCCATTCATCACCAACGACGCAGGAAGGTCCACGACCATCTCAGGGAGAAACTAGTAGGGGCAGGGGTTCCAGGGGAAGGAACTCATTTCAGAGACAGTCACAGAATAGTGCACAGGTTCAATCTCGTGTTAGTTGTTGGGGATGTGGAGGACCCCATTACCAGCGTGACTGCCCAGAGTTACAATCAGGATTTGTGCATAGAGAAGGAAAGGCCCCAATGGGAAGAGCAAGTGGCAGCCACTAGATTTATGCAGTGGTTAATAATCGCCAGGCAGAACATCAATCCATGGTGGTGGAGTCATCAGGTGCGCTAAATCATATCAATGTTAAGATTTTATTTGATTCTGGTGCTATAGATAGTTTCATTTCACCATCTGCATTAGAAAAGAGTGGGTTGGCAGCCTGCGAGCACGATGACTTTAAACAAGTCGAGATGGCTTCGGGGGAAAAAACAAGTGGTAGGACCTAGCGTTGATAATTTCCTAATAGACCTGGGAGTGTGTACGACTAGGTTGAAGGTTTACATCACTGCTCTAGGGGCGTATGACCTAATCATTGGAATGGATTGGTTAGAAGCCCATCGAGCTATGGTAGATTGTTTCACAAAAAGGGGGCTTTGTGTTGACGACGAGGGAAGGCCAGTAGAGATCCAAGGTGTCTGGAGAAAGGTGCCTCTACGCTTTATTTCAATTATGAAGGTTAAGCGGTGCATGAGGCAAGGGTGTTAGCTTTATGTAATAGAAGTAGTGAATGAAAGGAAAGAAACCTCCTTGGATCAGTACCCGATATTGTCAGAATTTAAGGATGTTTTTCTGAATGAGTTACCAGGGTTACCTCCTGAGAGGGAGCTTGATTTTACTATTGAGCTAAAACCTGGTGCTGAACCAATTTCCAAGAATCCGTATCGGATGACAACGCCAGAACTTTGTGAGTTGCAAATGCATTTGAAAGAGCTACTGGACTTAGGGCTAATAAGGCCCAGTGTCTCACCTTGGGGTGCACCAGTAATTTTTGTAAAGAAGAAGGATGGTTCCTTACGACTGTGTATAGATTACAGAGACTTGAACCATGCTACAATGAAAAATAGGTACCCAATGCCATGAATAGATGATCTCTTCGATCAGATGAGAGGAGCAGCGGTATTCTCAAATATTGATCTGCGATCAGGGTATCACCAGTTAAGGATTAAGGAAGGAGATATTCCTAAAACTGCCTTTCGAACTCGGTTTGGGCATTATGAGTTCGTCGTAGTACCTTTCGGATTGACCAATGCGCCGACAATATTAATGAGCCTCATGAATGGAGTATTCCGGAAGTACTTAGACCATTTTGTACAAGTCTTTCTAGATGACATCCTCATCTATTCCAAGAACGAAAGAGAACATGAGGAACACTTATGAGTGGTGTTGTCCTGCCTTAGAGAGAAAAAATGGTATGGGAAGTTGTCGAAGTGTTCCTTCTTCCAGAAATAAATTCACTATTTAGGACATATCATTTCCGGTGAAGGAATATCTGTGGACCCAGAAAAGGTAAAGGCCATTATGGAATGGCCAGTGCTGTAAAATGCCCATGAGGTAAGAAGCTTCATGGGGCTAGCAGGTTATTATCGGAGATATGTGGAGGGGTTCTCTAAAATAGCGAAACCCATCACCACTTTGCAGCACAAGGGGGTCAGGTATGACTGGACAAAATAATGTGATAGTGCATTCATCGAGCTTAAGAGATTACTAACTAGTGTGCCAATTCTGTGAGTGCCAGATATGGAAAAGGAATTCACAGTCTGTACAGATGCCTCGAAGCAAGGGTTGGGGGTTGTGCTAATGCAGGATGGAGGTGTGATAGCTTATGCATCAAGGAAGCTGAAGAAACACGAGGAAATTTATGCTACTCATGATTTAGAGTTGGCAGTTGTAATGCTAGCTCTGAAACTTTGGAGGCACTATCTTGTGGGGTGAAAATTTGATCTCAAAACAAACCATCAAAGTTTAAAACATCTCTTCACTCAAAGGGATCTGAATGCTAGGCAAAGGCGATGGAGTGAGTTTATGAGTGAGTACGATTTTGGTATTTCATACATCAAGGGAGAGGAAAATGTGGTCACAGATGCCTTGAGTAGGATACCATGTGTCTTCTCCTTGGTACCCTTAAAGGTCAATCTGAGGGAACATGTGTTGACGCAACTCCATGAAGATAGTTGGTATTTAAAGGTTACTTCAAACCTCCAGAATGGGAGGAAATTAGATCCAAAGTATGAAGGATATAGTCTGGAAGCAGATGGACTGTTAAGATATCAAGGAAGGATGTACGTCCCCGAAGGTGGGGATATTCGAAGCATCATACTGAAGGAAGCCCATA
>SNQJ01S0012574.1:13747-69676 GCA_010110895.2 Picea sitchensis | reverse complement strand
AAGAAGATGTACACAGACATGAGGAAGCTCTTCTTCTGGGTAGGCATGAAACGCGATGTAGTCCATTTTGTTGCCAAGTGCCTAGAGTGTCAACAAGTGAAATCCGACCACCATCACCCAGCAGGCCTCCTACAACCACATGATGTTCCTATGTTCAAGTGGGAAGTCATTTCTATGGATTTTGTTGTGGGGTTGCTGCTCACATTTCATAGACACAATGCCATTCTTGTGATAGTTGATAAGTTAACGAAGAGTGCTCATTTTATTCTGGTTAGAGACACTTATGATGTCACTGATGTGGAACGCGTGTTTGTAAGTGAGGTCATCCGTTTGCATGGGATACCTAAGAAGATCATTTCAGATAGGGACTCCAAATTCACTTCTAGGTTTTGGACAAGTTTGCAGTGAGTGTTGGGGACTCAGTTGAACTTGAGCACAACTTATCATCCTGAAACAAATGGGAAAATTGAGAGAGTAAATCAAGTCATGGAAGACATGCTTAGGATGTATGTCATGGATAATCAAACCCTGGGAGAAGTACCTACCTTTGGTAGAGTTTGCCTACAATAACAGTTTTCATAGCTCCATCAGAATGCCACCCTATGAAGTTCTGTATGGAAGGCCATGTAGAACGCCGTTAAGTTGGGATAGATTATAAAACTGAGTAATAGTTGGGCTAGAATTGATTCAAGAGATGGAGGAACAAGTGATTCAGATTAAGCAGAGACTAAAGGAAGCACAGGATAGGCAAAAAAGTTATGAGGATGCACACAGGACTGATCGAAGTTATAAAGTGGGAGATCAAGTTTTCATTCGTATCATGCCTAATAAGAGTACCATACGGTTTGGGAAAGGGACAAAGTTGTCACCTCGATTTATAGGACCATTCAGAATCCAAGAGAAAATTGGACCCGTTGCCTATCGTCTCGTATTGCCACCCCACTTGCATAAAACTCATAATGTTTTTCATGTATCTGTTCTACGTCATTATGTTGCTGATGAATCACATAAACTAAATTGGAAGGAATTGCAGGNCTTGTGGGGTGAAACTTTGAGCTCAAAACAGACCATCAAAGTTATAAACATCTCTTCAATCAAAGGGATATGAATGTGAGGCAAAGGTGATGGAGTGAGTTTATGAGTGAGTACAATTTTGGTATTTCATACATCAAGGGAAAGGAAAATGTGGTCGTAGATGCATTGAGTAGGAGACCATGTGTCTTCTCCTTGGTACCCTTAAAGGTCAATCTGAGGGAACGTGTGTTAGTGCAACTCCATGGAGACAGTTGGTATTTAAAGGTTACTTCAAACCTCCAGAGTGGGAGGCAATTAGATCCAAAGTATCAAGGATATATTCTAGAAGAAGACGGACTATTAAGATATCAAGGAAGGATGTATGTCCCTGAAAGTAGGGATATTTGAAGCATCATACTGAAGGAATCCAATAGAGCACTTTATTGTGCGCATCCAAGTGTGAAGAAGATGTACGTAGACGTGAGGAAGCTCTTCTTCTGGGTAGGCATGAAGCGCGATGTAGTCCATTTTTTCTCCAAGTGCCTAGAGTGTCAACAAGTGAAAGTCAACCACCATCACCCGACAGGCCTCCTACAACCACATGATGTTCCTATGTCCAAGTGGGAGTCATCTCTATTAATTTTGTTGTGGGGTTTCCACTCACATCTCATAGACACAATGCCATTCTTATGATAGTTGATAAGTTAACCAAGAGTGCTCATTTTATTCTGGTTAGAGACACTTATGATGTCACTGATGTGGCACGCGTGTTTGTAAGTGAGGTCATCCATTTGCACAGGATACCTAAGAAGATCATTTCAGATAGGGACACCATATTCACTTCTAGGTTTTGAACAAGTTTGCAGTTAGCGTTGGGGACTCAGTTGAACTTAATCACAACTTATCATCCTAAAACAGATGGGAAAACTGAGAGAGTAAATCAATTCATGGAAGACATGATTAGGATGTATGTCATGGATAAGAAAACCCATTGGGAGAAGTACCTACCTTTGGTGGAGTTCACCTACAATAACAGTTTTCATAGCTCCATCGGAATGCCACCCTACGAAGATTTGTATGGAATTCCATGCAGAAGGTCGTTGAGTTGGGATAGATTAGAAGATCGAGTAACAGTTGGGCTAGAATTTATTCAAGAGATGGAGGAACAGGTGATTCAGATTAGGTAGAGAATAAAGGAAGCACATGATAGACAAAAAATTTATGCAGATGCACACAGGACTGATCGAAGTTATAAAGTGGGAGATCAGGTTTTCATTCGTATCAGGCCTAATAAGAGTACAATTCAGTTCGGGAAGGGGACAAAGTTGTCACCTCGATTTATGGGACCATTCAGAATCCAAGAGAAAATTGGACCCATTGCCTATCATCTCGTACTGCCACCCCACTTGCATAAAACTCATAATGTTTTTCATGTATCTGTTCTACGTCATTATGTTGCTAATGAATCACATAAACTAAATTGGAAGGAATTGCAGGTATCGGACATGGGAACCCTCATGGTAGAACCGTTACGCATATTGGATCGTAGAGTCCGACAGCTCAGGAACCATCTGGTAGAACAAGTTAAGGTCTAGTGGGACAAGTATAGTCCAGGATCTGCTACTTGGGAAGATGTCAAGACGTTACGACGAGATTTTCCCTCACTTTTTTTACCACCTAGAGAATATGTTTCTCAAAGGTTGGGTGTATGTAACACTACCTTTTGACTTAGACAACCAGAATTATCTGAGGCCTAAACACCTTTATTTTCTATTCATAGTGAAACTATTAAATGATACACTTGAACTTCTTAGATGTATGAACCTTTATGAATGTTTAAATGTATTTGAATAATAATGGATATGATGCGATATATTGTGAGAATGTAAATTTTATGAATGTTTAAATGTTATTGATGATGATGGATATGATGTGATCTACTATGTGAATATAAATTCTATGAACGTTTAATTGTTATTGAGAATGATGGATATGATGCGATATATTGTGTGAATGGTAATCCTATGAAGGTTTAAATGCTATTTGAATGATGTTGGATATGATGCAATCTATTATGTAAATGATAATTCTATGAATGACTAATGTTAATTAAATTATGGGATATTATGAGATCTATTTCTAACTTGAAAACTTTGATGTTAAATTTGTTGGTACGGGGATATGGAATTGAGATTTTAGTTGTATGCAATTACATGATAATAATGCATAGATGCGTATGCGTTTGTGTTACAGACTAATCTACAGGTCATTGGGCTATGAAATAGCCTAGGGATAATGATAATAAAAGTGTATGTCGTGACCACTAACCGAGAAACAATATGGTATGAATCATTGTATGTGAAATTATATTGGTTTGGATGCATTGATATGATATGTAGACCAATGCAGTATTTCAGGTGGTGAGACTACCCAAAACTGAATAAACGATGAAAAAACTCCCAACAACATGGTGCCACTGTATATTCCATTGTAGGATGTGGAACCTAGTCCTATTAGGAGGGGTGGAGGCATTTCCCGCCATGTATCCTATGAAACATGAAGTCATGGGGGGACAGTGTTAGATCACGCTCCCCTAGATGTGTGATGATGACTGTCAGTTGCCTATTGGGGAAGCTTGGTCATGATAGTGACACTTCCTCTTATAGGTTCTAGTTGGAGTTAGGTCAATATAGTTGATGCTCTAAGATAGTCCAGCAGAGGAAGGATAGGAATGAAGATGGAAGTAAGTTAGGGAGGAAGGATGAGTAGAAATAGTTGAGAGTGTATGGAGATTTGTCTTATTGTGGAATTTATTGTTTTTCCTTCTGAAAAGAAAATGGGTATATATGAATATTCATAATTATGTAACTAAACTACAATTGTCTAAATNTTAATTAATTAATTATTATTTATTTATTGTTTAATGTATATTAATTGATTATTAATTAATTAATTAATTAACTCATTAAAATGTTTGGGTAACGAATTAAAGTTTTATAAATTTTAATTTATTAAAAGAAAACTTAACGCATTGAATGGAGGGATAAGGTGGTTGGCATTGAATGGAGAGATAAGGGGGGAAGAGGCGGTGAATGGATGGGGGGATATGAGGGGGAAAAACATTCGATAGAGGGACTTTTTATGGGGGGGGTAGGGAGAATTTTTGGGATATTAGGAGATTGTATTGCAGCATTTTAGAGGGGAGGAATTGGAAAACTGTATTTCTGGTTTTGGCTTGAGGAATTTGGTGGACTGTTACAGGGGGCTAGGAATCCTTACAGAATCCTAGAGCTAGGGAGCCAGATAGGCTCTATTCCTAGTTGGCTGGGAGGAAAGATTCAGTTTTGGGCAGAGTTTGGCAGAGCAGCTTGGGCACAGTTTCAGCTTCATCTTGGACAAACAGAGTTGGGAAACAAATCACTTGACATGTATTTTTCTCGTTATTATGGCATGTTCATTATCGTATGTTGATTCAATATGTTATTTATGTACTGTACATTATTCAATATATCATTTATATCATGCTGCCCATTTGGAATTTTGTTGAGCCATAAACTGTAAACTTTTATTTGATGATGTTATTTTTCTAAATATAGAACCATAAAAGAAGTTATAAATATCAATGTTATGTTTAAATTAATTAATTCTAGGTTCTGTTGAGAGGACCTTACAGGAATAACACAACCATTACGTGAGCATTATAAAATAAAATAAACTTGCCACATAACTTAATTGGGATATCAGGTAAAATCCATACTCATTCCATATTCATTCACATTGTTTACCATAAAAGGACTATAACATGGTCTTCGTTGGATTGAGGGTAGATATTTTTAATCGTTTTCAATAAAACAAGGTAAAAAAAGAGGATGAGGCTCCTTCATATACTATGCATAGATTTATAATGAATATATTCAAAAGGTTGACCCTTAATTGCAAAGGGTAGGAGGAGGAGAGAGGCATGGATTAGCTAATTAATCAAAGTGAAAGGTAATTTCCTTACAAATTGAAAGTTTCACACTTCCATTTCCATGATAATGGGAATGCCTAGCGGGTGATAGAATTCTAGAAGAAGAAGGTGAGCCCCTTTGCATAAGGGATTCCAACTTGGTACTAAGGTATATATGTCGGGAAGATATATTTTCTTGCTCATGGGAAACCAAATATGTTAAAATTGGTCAAGTATCAATATTAAAAGTAATGAATTCATTCTAAGGGAAGGTTTTCTATAACATTGCAAGATCTTATGGGGTCATATGATTTGGAAATTGGGCCCTCCATTGTGAAATTCTACAATATTAGGACATAGATTACTATAATGATCCTACCCACAAATAAACCAAGGATGCTTAGGTTTATGACCTTCTTTCAGTTGTGTTTAATTGTTTTTTGCATTTATATTTCTCCCAACATTCTAGCATTACTATTGTCATTGCTCCCTTATACTTGGTTCCTATGCTTATGTTTCATATTCGCTTTTGTAACATACCCAACCACCCACAAGATGACCACACTACTTCAAAACACAATTCAAAATTGATTTCAAAATTTTGATAACATATAATTAATAAAGAAGCATGTAAGACTCACATACAGTAATCAAGATTCATGTTACAACATAAAAAAAGTGAATAGTATTCCATGCACAACAATAACCAACAAACATGCATATTATAAATACAAATTTCAGAGATAATAATTAATAAACAACGGAAGTAAATATACAAGCAAAGGAAACCATAACAGAGAGCAGTTATCTTAAACCAATTCAATCATCAACTGGTTGCAGACCAAGGACGTTCCACCCAACCATAAACAATGTTATTCCAAGTCTCAACAACTCATCACCCCTAAGCGAGGGCTATGGATCCACAAGGATGCTTCCATGGTGTCACTCAACTTCCCAAACTAGTTAGTACTCAATCTCACATAGGTTTATCAACAAACAACAATCCAAAGTAAAAGAAATATCTTCTCTCCGTCCTGCACAACCCAAGAGAATGGACTCCCTTCTCTGCCACATAGTCCCTCAGGTTGTCCACCTCCTTCTAGGGCTCCAATGCATCTGGTCAAGAATCTCCATGCTTGGATTCTCAGGATTCACAGTTATGAACAAAACTTAACACATGCCCATGCATCTCAGGCACACAATCATTAATTCATGCCCGGAATACACCAACAAATAACGGCTTCCTTCCTCAACAATTCACTCCCATGTCCCAACCAATAACAATAATGAATGAGTGAAAGAGTGAGTAAATAGAAGGAAGAGTGTGAATAATGAACAATGAGTGAACCCCCAAATAGACCAAATATGGGTTTATATATTTACTTGGAAATCAAGAACCACATGGCCTACCCCAAGAAGCTCGTGTAACCACTTCTCTCAATTAAACAAATTATGGGTAAATAAAATAATAATAAAAATACTTAGCCCCTTAAGCCCCCTCTCTCATGGAATCATATCCCCCCTATAACTCTTATCCTTTTCCCTCTGGCAGTCAATGATGTATTTTATTATTAATAATTATAAAGTATTACATTCCCTAAGAACTTCGTCCTTTTTTAATTGTTTGGGCACTCCGACCTTCTATAAAATAATAAAATACATTATTTAATATCGGGACTCAAAACCGGGGTATTACATTCCACTCCCCATTATTTTGGCACTATCCTCGGTGGATAGACAAAATAGAAATCACAATTTCAAAATTCTTTGAAAATTCGTAGGTACTCTACCCACATGGCATCTTCATGCTCCCAGGTAGCATCTTTAGGACTGCAATAGGTGCACTTAACTTTCACTCGTTCTATGATTCGATTACCGAGTATTTTAAATTTTTTGTCTATGCACACCGGTTTGACTCAAAATTCTCCTTCTAGCTCAACTTGAATCAAATAATAATCAATAACATGGTTAGGGTGATGTACGTACTTTTTCAGCAAAGCGACATGAAATACATTATGCATATTCATGGAAGTGGGTAATGCAATAATGTATGTAACTGGCCCTATTCCATTCAATATCTCAAATGGACCATAGAATTTGGTTTCTAGCTTTGTACAACTTCCCAACTTTAATGAGCTCTTCTTGGGCTTTACTTTCTAAAGCACATTCTCTCCCACTGTAAATTCTCTAGCTGTCCTATTCTTATTTGCATAACACTTTCGTATATCTTGTGTTGCCTTCAATTTCCACTTAATTTTAACCATATGGTCTTCCATATCCTTGAGCAATTGAGGCCCAAGTACTACTTTATCAACCGAGTTGTCCCAACTCACTAGATTATTGCATTTCCTACCAGACAAAGCTTCAAATGGGATGATATTCAATGAAGCTTGATACACATTATTATAGGAAAACTCAACCAAATGGAAGTAGTATTTACACTTAGATGATTTATCCATCACATACATTCTCAACATATCCTCAATTACTTGGTTGACTCTCTCTGTCTTCCCATTTGACTGTGGATGGTATGTTGTGCTAAAATTCAGTTTTGTACCAAATAATTTAAAAAATCCTCTCCAAAATTTTGAAGTAAACTTTGTATCTCTATTTGAGACAATTTTCTTAGGTATCCCATGCAACCTATTTATTTCCCTCATGTAAATTTCTGCAATATTAGTTGTTGTATGAGTCATCTTTACCGGGACAAAACAAGAAACCTTTATCAATTTATCCACAACTACCATTATGGAATCATGTTGCCTTGTTGTCCTAGGAAATTTAGTTATAAAATCAATGGTTACCAATTCTCATTTCTTCTATGGAATTGAAAATGGTTGTAGCAAACCCGGTAGGTGTCTATGCTCAACATTCACTCTCTGACATTCCATACATCTAGAAATGTAATAAGCAACATCCTTCTTCATTCTTGGCCAAAAGAATTGGCTTCTTATTGTTGCAACTTTTTTTTGGTAACCAGAATGTCCAACATATGGAACATTATGCATTTTTTTTAACACCAAATTCCTAAGTTCTTTGGAACTAGTAACACAAATTCTATTCTTATGCATAAGTCATCCATCTTCCTTAATCTCATGCTCTTTAATTTTCTCCTGTACATTTTCTTGTTGTAAAATTTATTTTACCTATATGTAATGTTGATCTGTAACAACAACATCTGAAATTATGCTATTTAAATCTGATTGATGCATACTAACAACTCTATCATGCATGAGATGTACTCTTCTACTGAGTGCATCCACAACTTTTCTTTCTTTTCCCTTGATATGCTTGATATCAAAGTCATACTCACTTAAATATTTCAGCCATCTTGTTTTCCTAGAATTCAAAGTTGGTTGCTCAAAAAGATAATTTCATACCACTATGGTCTGTCCTTAATTCAAATATTTTCCCCATGAGATAATTCCTCGACATATTCTATGCATGAACTATGGTAGCAAGCTCAAAATCATGTGTGGAATAATTCCTCTCATGTTCTTTAAGTTTTTTGGACTCATAACCAATGACATGTCCATTTTGAGTGATGACTCCACCAAGTCCTTCCTTGTATGCATCTGTACATACCACAAATATCTCATTTGGGTCAGTAATATTTAAAACAGGTACACTAGTAAGTAATTCCTTTAACAAATTAAAGTTCTCTCCACACTCTATTGTCCATTCAAACTTAATTACATTCTTTTGCAAATAAGTGATGGGATAAGAAATCTTAAAGAACCCTATTATAAACCTCCTGTAGTATCTGAATAATCCAATAAAATATCTTATTTCTGAAACTTTCCTAGGTGTTATGCATCCTCTAATGGATTCAATCTTCTCTAGATCTACTACTATACCTTTTTCTGAAATAATGTGACCCACATAATGGATTCGTTCTTGGTAAAAATAACACTTACTAATCTTGACATACAATTGATGTTCCCTCAACACTTGCAACACCAACCTCAAGTGATGTTCATGCTCTTCATCAGACTTGGAAGAAATAAGTACGTCATCCAAGAACATAATGAAAAACTTATCCAGATAATTTCTGAATATGGCATTCATTGAGAACATAAAGACAGTTGGTGCATTGGTCAGTCCAAATTGCACCACCACAAATTCATAATGTCCATACTTGGTTCTAAAGGTTGTCTTATTGATTTCTTCTTCCATGGTTCTTACCTAGTGGTAGCCTGATCTCAAGTCTATATTTCAAAATATATTTGCCCCTCTTAGCTGATCATAGAGGTCATCAATTATGGGTAGAGGGTATTTGTTCTTCACTGTGGATTTATTCAGTTGTCTAAAGGTTGATACACAACCTCAATGTTCCATACTTTGTTTTGACAAAGAGTATTGGTGATCCCCAAGGTGAAACACTTGGGCGTATGTACCCTCCCTTCAAAAATTCTTCCAGCTACATTTGTAATTATTTCAATTCAAGTGTACTTATTATGTAAGGTGTGTTTTTTACTTGGGCAGATCTTGATACTAAATAAATAGAGAAATTTATTTCTCTCTTTGGTGGAAATCCTGGTATTTCTTGGAATACATCTTGAAACTCTTGCAATACTAAAAAATCTTCAAGGATTGGCTCTTTCATCTTTTCTCGCTCTTCCACATGAGCTGCACACAATTGACATTCTTTCCCGAAACATCTCTTCAACTGTAAGGCTGAAATATCCCTTATAGAAATGGGTCTTAGAATTCCTTTCACAATGCTCTATTTTCCTTCTTCATCAAGACATGTAAATGTCTTGTTATGATAATCTAGGACAACATGATGTTTTCCAACCAATCCATTCCAATTAGGATATCATGATATCTTAATGGGATGATATTCATATCAACATTAATACTTCATTAAGAATTATTGGACAACCTTTGACAATCTCATTGATCCTTCTTTTGGTTCTAGTGGCTACCTAAACCAAACTTGACTTGTCAAGCTTAATTTTCTCCAAATGTAATTTATCCACTATTTTAGGATCAATGTAACAATGTCTTGCTCCTAAATCAATTAAAATAGTAATAGGTTGGTTAATGATCTTACCTTACACTTTGATCATATTGTATTGGTACTCTTCTTGTTGATCTTCTAAGGTTGCATATACTATGCCCATGTCTTCTTTTGTTGCAGCCTCTTGGATGTTGTGCATAGTCTTATATTTATCTCCTATGTGAGGGAAATCCTTGTATAGGTTATTTTCTTTGCATCCCCAACATTAGATTGGTGGTCTTCCTCTTTTTCCCAAGGAGTATTCCTTCTTCGATTCATTCTTAGTAAATTTTTCTTGTTTATTTGTATTTGAACTATTTGTTTTGAAACGAGGTTTGAATCCTTTCCTTCTCTAATCATATTTCTCTTTATTTTTATCCATCCAAGATTTGTGCATGTATTATCTTCCCTTTTATTTCTCATATAGGTACTTGGCCTTCCTAATAGTCTCTGTCAATGTCATAGGCTCATCATACTAAATATTTTCATTATAAAAGGATGGTAGTCCACTCAAAAACCTATGTATCTTCACGTTTTCTTCTTTTATAAATGATACATACTTTAGTAATCCCAAAAAATTATTTTCATATTCTATCATGGTCATGCTTCCAAACCTTAGTTCAAATAAATATCACATTTTATTTTCATAGAAGTGATCTGAAACATACTCCTTCTGAAAATATTGCTTGAACTTCTTTCAATTGATCCTACTCTCATTAATGTGCTCAATTTGCTTCAATTGATCCCACCAAATACCATCTTTTCCAAGAAAATTGTATGTGGAAATTCTAGCTTCCAGGTTAGATGAGTAGTTGTGCAACTGAAAATACTTCATGATTCCCAACAACCATACTTCAACTTCATCTTCTCTTTCTCTTTCACCATCAAAGGATGGTGGATAAAGATTCCTTAGCTGATCCAAAAATAATTAGATACCAATCTTAATCTTTAAAAACCTATATTATCATCTAACTTGAATCATAATAATTCTTGATCATATTGAGGTGATTTGTAGAACACATGATGATGTGTTTATTATCCAAAACCTTATAAAATTATGCATAACTTGAATAATAATGATATAACACAATAAAAAATAAAAGAAATCCAAATACAATATTCATGATAGAGTTTACTACATCTATGAGTTCCCTTTTAAACAATGAGACCACTTTTCATAATCCAAAATGTCAAAATTACAATACAAAATGGACTTACAATGCCAAATTTGAAGTCTCTCTTCAATTTCGCTACTCAAACTCAAAAATAGAGTATACCATTGAATTACTTGCGAAATTCTAATAAAAATGAGTATAATATTGACCATATTATAATCTGGCTCAATTTCACCCTCTTTAGATGCCAAATGATGCAATATGGTGCTCATTAATGGAAATATGGACTAAGAATTTCATAGACAACATCTTAGTACAAAAATAACACCACCATCATGCTCCTCTCAAGAAAATGATAAAAATGAGTATAAACAAGCCTATTTTTGGAGATATGGATCCTTGACATGTAAATCAAGACAACATCATAACTAGGAAGCTCATGGCATGCGCTTCGATGCACTATCCATTCCTTGTACTTTGTACTTGTCTTGATATTTGTGTTTGTCTCAAGATTTGTGCTTGGTATTAAATAGGCCACAAATCCAACCAAGGTTCGCACCTTGGGTAACTGGTGACATCGACATTAAAACATATCCATGTAGAACCTCTGCCACAAGTGGCGTGCATGAAGCATTGGTTAAGGTGGTGTTACCCCTGGGAGGAGGTAACGGGTTTAACCCCACAAACCTCTCCCCCTTTGTCACTTTATGAACTATATATATATGTTATAAATAGTATGTTGTATTTATGTTTGGTGGCGGCATTTGTTATCCCTCCCATGATTCTTGGGCACAATCATATTGGATTCTAACTAAACCTTGAGTCGAGGCTTAGCTCACAACCTCCTCTTCCTGCTAACTAAAATTCAAACCAACTAAAATACAATTTGTTCCAATATTGGTTAAGTGACATGGTTGTGGCATAATGGTAAGTTATTAGACTTATAGATGTGAGTTCGAGGCCAATGGGATACTTCCACATGGTAAACTCTCATTAGTCCACTTGTGCTTTGTATGCCACGTGTCAAAATATGACTTGTCCACTTATGCCTGTATGGTCACCTTGTCACCTGCTTAGTCAGTTGTACAATGTGCAATGTGGCACTCTGTGGTGTTTCCACATGAATATCATAAGACATGTACGATCATGCCACATGTCGCCCCTCCAGTGGTGACACATGTCACCTTGACTTTGAATTTTTTCCTTTGTTGACCAAAACATTGACCAGTTACAACATTTGCATACGAACTCCGCTTGAGGTGATTTTTTCATTATTGGAAAGACATCATTGAGCTCTATGTAATGAATTCATTTTCAAGAGAATTTGAGACTGTCAAATTTTAAGAATTTCTATATCCTCTTGGACCTCTGTGAGTGTTGGGTTATGAAAAGGTACATATATTCTCCTCATTTTCATGAGTTTATGACATCATCTTGAATGACTTTTCTGTTACTTAGGAATAACATAGGATAGGAAATGACTAAAATGTCTTCTAGAACTATCATTGAGTTGAAGTTCATAAATTCTAAAATATGGTTGGAATTGTTTGATTTTGTTACAGGAATGGGTAAATCTTGGTGAAATCACAATAGCAGAAGATATTTCGAAGATGCACAAGCTATTGGAGGCTAAAGATATGGAACACGAAGCAGTTTCAAGAGAGATTAGTTCTCTATTTTGTAAACTTAAAAAATAGTAATAGCGATCCTGAGGATCTCCCAATCCTCAGGATAGCTTTATTTACCCATATTTTGTAATATATAAAGAGTAGTGAATCCTGGAAAGAATAATAGAAGAATTATATCTAAGCACTCAGAATTCAGAATTTCTCTGCGTAAGCAGTTTCTGTAATGTTGTTTCAATTATGGAGTTAATAAAGATTTTGAACGTTTCCATCATTTTCGTATACTGAGTTTCTAGTAGCAGCACTTCTGAGGACCGAGGGCCCAGTCTGAAGGAGTTAATGTCTTAATCTGTATTTTATCAGTTTGACTTATGTTTCGAACTTTAAATCATCTTTATCATCGTTAAAGATAATGCATAAGCGTGTTAATGTTATGATATTGTTTGCTTATAAAAGATAGATGTTTTCCTTTGAATGTTGTCGATTGCTATTCTAGATTTCATTTGTTGTAGTTTACTGCTTGACAATTCCTCTCATTTTCACATGCATCGTTCCTTTCAATTAAATTATCAATTGTTGTTCCTTTCCGTTAAGTTAGCATTTGTTGTTTAGTTCGCTTAATTAGCATTTGTTATTCCTTCTACTTAGTTAGCAGTTATTGTTCAATTACCGTTCTGCCTCAATTTACAGTATTCAGTTATTCCTTTCTAGCAAATTAGATAGTCATCAATAGGTCACCTTGTTTTCATAGATTCAATTCATGTTTCTTAAATTAGATCAATTCATGCCTTTAATATCAGATTCAATTCTTGTCCCTTAATTAGATCAATTCAACAATTTAATTCATGCCTTCAATTAATCATAGTACATTGTAGATCACATTTCAATCATGTTCAGTAGGATCTTAGCTTTAGAAACTTAATGAATGTGTGAGGAACTTGATTGTTGATAAACTCATATTTTCTTTAACTACGCGATTTTAGCCTCTACGAGCTATCTGCATAGAATTTGTTTATATTCTTGAAATAGAAGACGAATCCTCGGGTTGATAAATTAATGTTAAACTAAGGTTTTTTTTAGGACATCTTTAGAGACCAACATTTTGGCGTCGTTGCTGGGGAGAGTGTCAAAGATAACATAGGTTGTGTCTCTAGAGGACGAGGTATTGAAGACGAAAGGTAAGAACCTACGCAGGAAATAAGTAAGATTCTTATGCCAATGCCTACCTCCAGCTGGTACTTAGAGGTTATATAGGTGTTTTTTTTTTTTTGAAATTTTTTGAGTGAAGTCTGTATGACTAAGAAAAAATATCCTAAAGAACAGAAACCTCCACCAAAAACTACCAAAGCCCAGGGTTCAGTGCTCCCTGGGAGAATCATTTACATAGAAGATATCATCTGAAAAGAGGAATCTCAAGCTTCGGTTGGACCTAGGGAAGGATCTAACCAAATACCTCAGGCAATAGTTTCACCAGTTGCATCTCATGCTGATATTCATAGAAAAACTGGAGGGATTGAGCAAAGCTTTAAAAGCATAGATCTTCCACCGCTCACCCCTTTAGACGAGGGAAATTCACGTAATTTGGAGGAAGGAGAAGGAGAAACCAACGGGGTTTCCAAGGAAAACCCATCACCATCACCTGAATATCCTATGAAATAAGAAAGAACACCTGAAATCCCAGGTAGAGGTAGTGCAATCAAATCTCCTCGGGATCAAGTAATTAATCAAAAGAACACCCAGGCCAAGAAATTCCTGAAGATTGTTCTCATATCTTCGACCAAATGGAACAACCAAATCAACAACGACCCCATACCTCCACTCTGGAATATCCGATAGTTGATCCAGTCGCCAATTCCCCCATGAAAGCAATTCCCCTGCAAAATTTGCCAACCTTTCATGGATTGATTTCAGAAGACCTGGATGCATTCTTATTCGAATTTGATGTCTTATGTAGAGGTTATGATTACACCTCTGAACCTCAAAAACTAAAGATTTTCCCTTCCACTTTGAAAGGAGAAGCTTTGTGTTGGTTTATCGGATTGGGAGGCAGAACTATAAACTCTTGGGATGAGATGAAACATACCTTATTGACAAAATACCACGATTATTGTAGAATGAGGGACTTAAAAGATGAAATCTTTCAAATGGTTGCAAAATAAAATGAGACATTAAAGGAATGTGTTTAAATATTTCAATATAATCTGCAAAGATCTCCTTATGGTACGTTACCAGGCGCGGTACTCAAATCCACTTTGATAAAAGGAATGAAAGATGAGTGGGTAGAAACATTGAATTTAATGGGGAAGGGTGATATTTATCAAGAAACTTATGATAACATCATTCTATTGTGCATCAGGTGCTCATGTATAAGTACATAGACTAGATCAGGAATGTGAACTCCCCTCACCAGAAATAACAATGTTACCAGCGGAGGAGTTACCCGAGCTGAAGTCAGTAATCTCTTAGAAAATTTCAAAACTGATATCCTGAGTACTCTGACTACACAATTGGATGTATTGCAGGCCAAACAAAAACAAGTAGAAGTATAACAAACTTTGGCCATATTTTTCCACAAATGCAGAAAAAAACATGGTCCAAGGGAATGTCCTTTGGATGTGGTTCGAGTTTACGCTATTTGCGCCAAAGATCACGAAACGGAGCAATGACCTTCGCTCCCTGGACTAAAATTTGTCTTTAGAGAAGCAGAAGAGGAAACAAAACCATTATACCCGATGGCTCAACATCGCCAATGGCAGGCCCAACCTCCAGGTACACTACATGAACCCTCCTCTTTCTTTTATGGGCATTATAATGAGTAAAACAATTCTGGAAACACATGGCAGGGCCAAACATTTACTAATTAAAACTGGCAGCCCCAACAATACTTAGCTGTGAATCCCACTTGGCCGAACCAACCAGCTGTGAATTACCCCTAGCCCAACGTATAATACTCTACCCCACCTTGGAAAAACCCAAACAACAACTCTTACCCTTCACAGTGGTCCAACACAGCTATCCAAAACCTAAATTGGAACCAAAATTGGCAGTTCCCGATGGGAATAACCAATCAACCCATAGGGATGGCCCCTCAAACCCAACCCACTTTGCAAGCCCCACTCCAATTACCGTAGAACCCTCAACCACAATTGTGCCCTCAATTACTATCCCAACCTCACCCAGATCCCAATAACAGACCAACCCAACTCATCCATATTATGGAGAATGGGGAAGGGGAAACCAACTCAGTAGGGTGCAACGAACTTCGGTTGAGATCAGGGTGTATAATCTCTCCTAAAGATAGTAATGATTTCCAAGAGTAGGAGAATGAAAATAACATACAACCAGGAATAACACCTTCGATTGTGTTCATAACAGAAGAAACAGAGCAGGGAGGAAACACAGTCGAATCACAGGATCCTGATAAGGATGCAACCCCTCCTTCCCCGTTCCTTGAAAGATTGATGATAGAAAAACCTGTTGTGTATCCTAACTTTGACATTGTAGGGGAACTCAAGAATTTATATGTCAAGATCCCACTCCTGTAGGCTCTGCAAGACATTCCAATTTATGCAAAAAAAATCAAGGAACTATGTGGGAGGAAGCCTATTAGGAAAATTAAAAATTCATCATCAATTGTTCGTGTGGTAGGAGCCTTATTTGATCTAATTTTGGGTAGATAAGAACCAATCAAATATGTAGATCCAGGGAACCCCATAGTAAGGATTCAGATCCAGGGCTTTTCTTTTCCAAATATACTAGTTGATTTGGGGGCGGCCATCAACATTCTGACTATGGAAACCTGCAATACCCTGGGCTTTGACTCCTTCGAGCCTACCCCTATTATGTTACAGTTGGTTGATCGATCAATGGTTAGACCAGCTGGCACATTACATGATATAGCAATTTCAGTCGACTCTTGGGGATATCCAGTGGATTTCCTTATCATCAACCCAAGAAGTGGACTTGAAGGGAATCCATTAATACTGGGAGTACCATGGCTTGCAACGACATATGTGTACATAGGATTTCGTACAGGTAATATGACAATTGCTAGAGGAGGTGCTACAAAAAATCTCATCTTATATCCTCCAGCCAAGCCAAGCCCAGCTACAGGGATGATTTTAAGGATGGAAATTTATTTTAAAATGTAGAAACCTTGGCGAATATAACTAATCCTTTATATGTCAACTATAAATGTTTGACGATATTTTTTTAAAAATATTCAAATTTCTAAGTTTTTTATATAGTTTTTATAAAATTTTGGCGATTTTTAAGGTAAAATAATTTTATCCTATAGAATTTGGGCGATTCATTTTTAAAATAACGAATCTCTTTTTGGCAAAACCATGGAAAATTAGCCCATGAGCGAAATTTAGCCCCTAAAATCATCCCTGCCCAGCTATCGTATATCCACAGTTGCCACCACCAAGATATCTAGAAAAGGATCTATGGGCCCCTCTCACACTGGAAGAATCTCTCAGACTCAATAACCAATTAGAGGATGACGTGATCAATGGGTTTATTAACATCCCAACCATTGTAATTAACCCTACGTGCCAGATGGTCAAAGTTGTTCTAGATTGCGAAGAACAGGGAGACCCGCTGGAAGATTTAATGGAACAACAAATCCCGACTACCGTTGTTCATAAAAAAAAAGCAGTTGAGATTGCACCAGGGAGGTATCTGAACATTAATTCCAATCTAGATGCACAACAACAACAAAAACTGATTCAAATCCTTTCTAAATATCAGCAATCTTTTGCCAGGGAGTATTCTGACATGAAAGGTATTGATCCACAATTCTGCACACACCATATTTATATTGAGAAATATTCCCGACCTATATGACAACCCAAAAAAATATTGAATCCCCATATCAGGGATATTGTCAAAGAAGAATTACAAAAGATGTTGGACATAGATTTTATATATCATATCTCGGATAGTCGGTGGGTCTCCCCACTAGTAATCGTCCCCAAGAAAAATGGAAAATGGAAAATCTGTGTAGACTACAGGGAACTTAGCAAAGCCACCCAAAAGGACCACTTCCCCTTACCATTCATCGATCAGGTCCTGGATACTTTAGCGGGGAAGAAATTATTTTTTTTCCTAGATGGCTTTAGTGGCTACAATCAGATCCAGATTGCCTCGAAAGATCAAGATAAAACCACATTTACATGTCCCTGGGGTACCTTTGCATACAGATTATTTCCTTTTGGACTATGTAATGGTCTAGCCACATTCCAGAGGGAAATTATGAGCATATTCAACGACCTAATTATCGAAGGGCATGAAGTTTACATGGATGATTTCACACCCTATGGTGGCGACTTTGATCAAGCTCTGAACAATCTGGAAAAGGTACTAGAACGATGCATTGCTACCAGGTTATGTTTAATCCATGAGAAATGTCACAGGATGATGATGGAAGGTGTGGTGCTAGGGCATTATATTTCTGCAGATGGAATTAGGGTAGATCCAGCAAAAATCGAGGTAATTCTCAATCTACCTACACCATGCACACAAACTGAGGTACGTAGTTTCCTTGGTGCTTCAAGATACTATCGTAGATTCATGGAAAATTTTGCAAGAACCGTTGCACCTTTACATGCTTTAACTGGTAATGTGGAGTTTCAGTGGTTTGACAAGTGTGATGTGGCATTTGCAGGACTCAAGAAGCTGATCTCGACAACACCAGTGTTAAGTGGACCAAATTGGAAAATACCATTTCACATCTCCACCGATGCATCAGATATTGCCATAGGCATTTTCCTTGGATAGGAAGAAGACAAGAAACCATATGCTATTTATTTTATTAGCAATAATCTCACTCCCGTTGAATCTAATTATACAGTAACAAAAAAAGAATTTTTAGCTGTTATACATGCCATCAATAAATTTCGTCATTATATAACAAGCTATCCAGTTATTTTGTATACTGATCATTTTGCTATTAAATATCTAGCTAATAAACCTATTACTAATGGATGGGTCACTCGATGGTTATTGCTATTGCAGGAACTTGACATCACCATCAAAGATCGACCCGGAAGAGAAAATCGTGTTGCATACTTCCTATCCCGCACACCCAAAACAAATGACTCCTTGACAATTGAAGATCAATTTCCAGATGAGCATCTATTTTTCGTCACCTCTAAACCACCCTGGTACGCTGATGTGGCAAATTACCTGGCAGTGGGGAAATTACCGACACATCTATCATCAAGGGAAATAAAACTAATCTTCCATCATAGTGGATGTTTCACTTGGATCAATGGATATCTCTTCCACACAGGGGTTGATTTCCAAGTCCGCAGATGCGTACGAGATGATGAGATCTATGAAATATTGAAGGCATGACATGATGAACCCTGTGGCAGGCATTTTGCAGATCGCAGGACCGGACATAAAATTTTACAAATGGGATACTATTGGCCCACAATATTTAGAGATGTGAATAAATATGTCCAGACGTGCAACAAATGTCAGCAGATGGGAAAACCAGGTCATGCTAATGAAATGCCTCTGAAAGCACAAGTAGTCGTAGAACGATTCAAGATATGGGAACTAGACTTCGTTGCCCCCTTCAATCCGAAGTCAAATTAGAAGGCCTATATTCTAGTTGCAATGGACTACATGACCAAATGGGTAGAGGAAGAAGCCTTACCAAATGCAACAAAGGAAGTAGTCATCAAAGTTCTTTTCAAATTATTTGTATGCTATGGACTACCCAGGGAAGTAATCACTGATGGGGGGTCACAATTTACAGCTCATAGAATCACGACCACCCTGGAAAATAATCATATTAAGCACAGAGTTGCTTCCCCATACCATCCACAGGCAAACAAACAGGTAGAAAGCACAAATAAAGTTTTAGAGGCAATTTTGACGAAAACGGTCTCAACAAATCGACAGAATTGGGCTACTGAGCTCCCAAATGTCTTATGGGCTTATCGCACAACATGGCGTAACACCACTGGGTACTCTCCTTATCATTTAGTCTATGGTAAATAACCTATATTTCCAATCGAATTTGAGATTAAGACTCTAAGGATGGCCCAGGAGATTGGACTGAATCTCATAGAGGCGCATAAAAAATTCCTACAATAGCTTAATGAATTGGATGAAGCACACATATTCACCTTGGAGCGCACAACTGTCATTCAACAACAGAGAGTGAACTGGAATGATAAACATATCAAGAAGAAATCTTTCCAGAAAGGTGATTAGACGCTCCTCTATGATTCCAGATTTCAGGATTTCCCTAGAAAATTACAAACAAGGTGGTTGGGACCATATGAAATTAATGAAGTTCATGATAATGGCATTGTCACTTTAATTACCATCAACGGGTCTAGGTCTCCCTTTCCAGTCAATGGACACCGACTACGACTTTACCATCAACCGCCTTCAAAAGAATCCTTCTGCCAAGAAGTAAGTAAGGACCCTACTGTTCATATTTTGACTGGCTGGGAAGGTAACCCAACAACCTCAACTCCATAAATGATGAATGTTTTTTACTGTATATATTGTATATAGTTTTTTTTACAGATTTGATTGAGTTTTTAGCTCTTCTTTTTATAGGAAAGTCATTTGAGAAAATACAAACCAGAAGAGATGACTATAATTAAACACTCTTTTATGTTCTTTACCTTTATCCTGCGTTGCAAAAACTAAACAATTATAACCCTTGTGTTTACAAGAAAATGAACATGCTTATAGACCATCTAATACTTCGATTATTGCATAAACTTACCCATAATAATTGAACGAATTTAGATGATGACTAATCAATTATAGATTCAATGAACAAACGCCCATGGGAGTTTTAATCACTTAATTAGATGGATGATCATCACTACTGTTCACTCAAAACAAAACAATTGTCGTTCCTTTGAAAAGAATGATGGTTTTTCCCTTTGTACGTAATATTTTTCACTCAAAACGAAACGATTGTCGTTCCCTTGAAAAGAACAACTATTGTTCCCTTCGTATGTAATATTGTTCACTCAAAATGAAACGATTGTCATTCCTTTGAAAATAACAATTGATGTTACTTTCGTACGATCGTTGTTTCCTTTGCAAATCGTTGCCGTTACTTTTAAAAAGAACGATTGTTTTTCCTTTCACGATTTTTTTATTGTGGCTTCTTCCTTAAAACATGCCATTGATTATGTCAGTAACTCCTTTGGGTATGACCTTCACTGATTCTGTCTCTTCATCACTAGCTCTAATCTATCATTTGGTGTGGATCATTTAACATACCTTAATAAACTATTTCTGGATTAATTTCTCTAAATCCTTTTAAAAATTGTTCACAATTCATTAACCACCATAATTCGTTTCTTTCCCTTATATATCTACATATACTTGAATCATAATTTCTTTCATATCATAATAAGGAATCTTAAATGCATTTTTACTTGGCATTCTTACACTTCTTATGCCATCCCTCACTCTTAAGGAGTAGATGAGCCTCCCTTGATAGAGCTCTAAAAAATAAAAAATAAAATCAAAGAAAAGTTTTTTTTAACAAAGTAATAATCTTTTTCCATAAAGAATAGGGGGTCTCATCACGAGCCAAACTACCACGTTCATCAGATAAAAACATAAGTGACATTCCCTTTATGGCTACCACACCAGGGCAATGGCCTTTGGCATTTTTTTTGTCAAAGGACAAGAGATCTCATCACGAGTCGACTTGTTCACTTCGGTTACAATCTAGTGAGTGGCATTATCATCATTTGGCTACCAAACCAAGATAACGATCTTCCTTGGAAAAGACAATTCAAGCCATTTATTAAGGATACGAGCTCATCTATGGGTTAAAAGGAAACCATGTCGAGGCTATGGACACCTGCTAGCAGTAGTGGCTCTACCTGTGGTATCCAAGTATACCTTAAATATGCCAAGTTTTAGTGTGTTTTGAGATTTCATTTTCTAAACATTGAGGCTATCATTCCGGATATATCTAATAAAATAAAAATGGGGAGAGTAACACCGTTATGATATGTGGAAAATTTTAAACATGTGAACAAATTTAAAATCATTCTGAATCTTTTTCCTCAAAGGGTTTTTACCATGGGTATACTAATCCGAATTTCCCACACAAAGTGATGATTATCGTTAAGTACTGTTAACGTGCTTGATTGAAAGTTATTAATGATTGTCTTTTCCAGCGGCGGAGATGGCATAACAATTGCACCTCATAGTCACTCCCCACCATTATTACACTCATACGTTTGATGGTCGAGGCCGACCTTTCGATTTATGGGCGGTAAGATGCCCGACACATTTACTGATAGATTCCAATAAATGCAGTAATTATGAAAATGCACATTTTTCTATATACACACAATGTCGTTCTATATTTTCTATGAATTTTGTTTTCAAAAATCTAGTTGAGTTAAGCTGCAACAAGGAACGTTAGTTGTCCTCACCTTCTTACAAAAATATGGTAGGCCGAAGTGTGTGATAGGAACCAACACTCTTACAGGTAACTAAGCATGTAACAAAAATCCTACACCATATGGGGTGGACGTAGTACTTCAATTGGTTGTAGGGATATGATACAGACATCGCGATCGAAATATTTTAGAACTTGCAGGGAGAGACCTCCATGGTTCGATATATATGAATTCAAGTCACTCAGGAAATCGTAGCAGAGGTTACAAGCCTTCCTAATATATGAATACAATGGTTTGGAAGATATACAATGCTTAAAGAAGCTGTAGAATCCTTCGTAGACCCTAGAGAGGAATTGTATAAAAAGGGAAAGGGAATTAACCCCAACACTCTCAGCGAACCCTGGAAAGAAATGGTAGGTTTCATACAGATATATATCACCTGCGACGAAATATATGATGTGATCCTCCCACGCCACCTCAAACTACTAGCTGCGCTCAAACAACGGTTAGTAATCAATTTACCTTTTTTCTAAATGTTATGTTACATGAGGTCGCTATAAGAACACAGAAGGAAAAAGATCCCTTTACCATCATCAACCACCATGGATTGGTAAAATTGATAGTAAATAAGGACCTAAGTCAAACTCAAATGACCTAGGGGGATGTTATTGAGGCCAATAGGCCCTTACAATTATAGAAACCTGAATTACAACATGAAGACCCAACCCAAGGAATTGAAGTAGCACAGGAAGGGGAACCTGCTGCCCAAATGGAAGTTCCACCTCCTCAACCTGAAGTCGAGGCAGACCCTGTCCAATTTGTAGAGACTCGGGCCTCACAAACAGAGGCCTTAATGAGGAAGAGAAAAAGAGAAATGGATGCTCCTAAATCTCCCATTGAAGGGAAAAGAAGAACCAGACGGATAAGACGTCATGAAGAAATTCAAGATACAACATAACAACCTGAAGAAATTCAGGATACAACAGAACAACCTGAAGAAATTCAGGATACAATAGAACAACCTGAAGAAATTCAGGACATAACAGAGAAGCCCTTATAGGGAGATGTTCAGGGAATTGAGCAGATAGAACAAACACCACAAGGAAACGATCAGGAATATATGCAACCAACATTGTGACACCTCACAGAACAATTTTTGAAAAGCTATGAGGTAGAGATAGCTAAGGTTTTATGGATTTTAGGGACCTCAATTAGCGGAGACACAAACATGCCAGAAGAAATCCAAGCACCAACCTCTCCTTTGAACCCTGCTGAATATTTCCCTGACACTAAGATGTCACTCCCAGATGATGCAGCACAAGAAAAAACTCATACTGAGGTAAATACCCTAGTAGAGAAAGAAAAAGAGCCACTATTGACAAATGAAGGTGAGTAAAATCCTGACAGCTCATAGAAACATAAATCGGGCAAAAGCCACAACAAGATTAGAAAGTTAAAACATGAGAACAAGTTGTTGAAGAGAAGGGTTAAAAGTATTAAAGTATTAAAGCAGAAAGTTGGCAATCTTAAGGAAACTATCAAGGAACTAAGAAAACAACTAGAGCAAGACGATAAGATCCAAGAAATAAAGAAGACCAAAAGACATAGAGGACAGGGAAGGAACCCTCTTCTTAGGAGAGCAGTCCAAACGAGTTTTATAGGAACATAGACAGAGATGCATATCCTTGAAGAAACAATATAAATGGAACTTCAGACTAAGACTACAACAGAAGAAGGGGTAGTTGTTCAAAATGAAGAGGAAATTCCTTTGGGAGCATATGAAACAGAGGCTCAACCAAAAATTCTAGAGGGAACAACTGCTCAAACAAAGGGAGTAATTCCCACTCCTATGGAGACCACAAATGCAAATAATTAGAAATTAATTCCAGTAATGAATGAAGCAACCTGTCAGACTAAAGAGGTATCTCAGTTTCAGGATCAAATTCCATCATTGAAAGACTAGAAGCAGAACTGGTACAAGCCCAACATGCCTTGACCCAGACCAAAGATGAATTAGTTCCATGACAGAGCACCAAAGAGTTGTTAAACAACTCAAAACCATGTCAGCCATGGAAAATGAGACATATGTTGAGCTGACTAAGGCTCAAGGGAAGACAAAGAAGGTACAAGGGCAATTGGAAAAATCTTTGGAGCAAATCAAAGCAATTTGTGATATCTACACTAATGCAATAGATTGTAGAGCTCCTGCTACCAAGTATACTCTGTTTTTATTAGAATGCTACCTGTTGCTGAGGGTGAAAGCTATTCGAGCAAGTAAACTGATTAAATTCACTACTATCTCTAAGTTTGTGTCTTGTTTTAGGGAGTAGGAAGAGAAATTACAATATTTCCTATGTGAAATGTACTTTCATAATTTCATTTTGGAAGACAACAGTAGAGATAATCTTGGTCCCTTTATTGGGGACATCCAATTTCAAGCGTTCATATCCTTCACTAAAAATCAAGTTAGGTGGGCCAAGGCCCACAAAACTTTCATGAAGAGAGAAACTGGGTTAGATCTCTATGTCAGGGGGGAACCACCAAAGTCTTTTCCAACTATCATGCGACATAGGACATTCATGAAAAGGGAAGGAGTGAGAAGCTCTTTAGGCCCTATTCATCAACAAGTTATATGATCATGCATAACCTACTTTAGGGAACTCAAAGAAGAAGCTCTTGCTGGCTCCCATTTAAGGTGGGATGTCTCCCTAGTTGAAGTAAAGATTAGAGAGCCCTTCGGTTTCAAGAAATGTTTTGCATCCACATTCAGAATAGAAAGATATGCCGGCATGATCCAAGAGGAAGGACCTGCCTAGATTGGGTGTAGATATAATCCCCCTCTTATATAGTTTCCTCCAGAGGATTACCAGAGATATTATCAATTTAATAAAAAGAGGGAAGACACTGCTTTCAGAGAAATCAGAAGAAAAAGTGGATTCAGGGCACCTGGTGAACCAATGTTTCCTCCTTACAACATCATTTCTCTACATGTAATAACTTAGCTTGTAGGAATACATGCAAGAAGGTAAGTTGGGGGGTATGTTGGGTTATGAAAAGGTACATATATTCTCCTCATTTTCATGAGTTTATGACATCATCTTGACTGACTTTTCTGTTACTTAGGAATAAAGTAGGATAGGAAATGACTAAAATGTCTTCTAGAACTATCATTGAGTTGAAGTTCATAAATTCTAAACTATGGTTGGAATTGTTTGATTTTGTTATAGGAATGGGTAAATCTTGGTGAACTCACGATAGCATAAGAGATTTCGAAGATGTGCAAGCTATTGGAGGCTAAATATATGGAGCGCAAAGCAGTTTCAAGAGAGATTAGTTCTCTATTTTGTAAACTTCAAAAATAGCAATAGCGATCCTGAGGATATCTCGATCCTCAGGATAGATTTATTTACCCATATTTTGTAATATATAAAGAGTAGTGAATCCTAGAAAGAATAATAGAAGAATTATATCTAAGAACTTAGAATTCAGAATTGCTCTGCGCAAATAGTTTCTGTAAATGTTGTTTTAATTATGGAGTTAATAAAGGTTTTGAACGTTTCCATAATGTTTGTATACTGAGTTTCTAGTAGCAATGCTTCTGAGGACCGAGGGCTCATTCTGAAGGAGTTATTGTCTTAATCTGTATTTTATCAGTTTGACTTCTGTTTAGAATTTTAAATCCTCTTTATCATCGTTAAAGATAATGCATAAGCATGTCAATGTTCTGATACTGTTTTCTTATAAAAGATAGATGTTTTCCTTTGAATGTTGTCGATTGCTATTCCAGATTTCGTTTGTTGTAGTTTACTTCTTGACAGTTCCTCTCATTTTCACATGCACTGTTCCTTTCAATTAAATTAGCAATTGTTGTTCCTTTCTGTTAAGTTAACATTTTTTGTTTCTTTCTCTTAATTAGCATTTTATGTTCCTTATACTTAGTTAGCAGTTGTTGTTCAATTACTGTTCTGCCTCAATTTACAGTATTCAGTTATTCCTTTCCATCAAATTAGATAGTCATCAATAGGTCAGCTTGTTTTCATAGATTCAATTCTTGTTTCTTAAATTAGATCAATTCATGCCTTTAATATCAGATTCAATTCAACAATTTAATTCATGCCTTCAATTCATAGTACACTGTAGATCAGATTTCAATCATGTTTAGTAGGATCTTATCTTTAGAAACTTAATGAATGTGTGAGGAACTTGATTGTTGATAAACTCAGATTTTCTTTAACTATGCGATTTTAGCCTCTACGAGCTATCTGCAAAGACATTGTTGATATTCTTGAAATAGAAGACGAATCCTCAGGTTGATAAATTAATGTTGAACTAAGGTTGTTTTTAGGACATCTTTAGAGCCCAACAGTGAGCATTCTGGATCTTTTTGGACCACTGTGAGCATTTCAGATCCTCCAAGATCACACCTTCCCACTGAAGAACTTTTGGTCCTCCAAAATTATGAATATTTCAACAACTTAGTGATGATAACTCTTCTTCACTCTTCCACCTTACTGAAATGTTCTTATTTAGTAACTTAGTGATGATAAATCTTCTTTCACTTTTCCACCTTGCTGAATATTTTGGGACTAAATTTTCATCTTGGATCTTGGATACTAGATCAATGTACTTCTTCCCACTTCTATGGAATATGGATTTGACTCTGGGTCTTTGGAAACTGATGCTAATTAAATATAACTTTGGTTCTGGCTCATAGATTCCTTCATAACAAAATTATTCTCACAAAATATCTGTATTATCCAAATTTGAATCTTGCACTCAACATCCACTCCCATCTCCTTCTCTGTTGAAGATAGTCTATCTCAGCAATCATAAAACCAATTCGAAAGTTGATCTATTCCTTTCTCATCTTGGATTCACTATTCATGTACTACTGATGTATATGGAGGAGTCTCTAAATGAACTCCCTGTCCATTTCCTCTCTCCTTCCTCGAAAGAAACTCTATATATATTGTTTGTATACATTTGTATTGTTTAACTTGCTTTTTCTCAAGGTATACATCTACATGAACATGACATAATATCTTGGATATGGTTATAAAATGCATATTTACAAGTATATACCTCTTATATCTACCATCTCTAGGAATATTTACATTACTATGATGCTCTTTCCCCTCTCGATCTACATGTTCCAATTTCCTACATCCTTCTATTCCTTCCCTTTCAGTACTTCAGAATAAGAATGTTGTCTTAGACAATTTGATCCATTTATAGTTCTTAGCTGATAACAAGGAAATTAGTTTTATCTTCATTGTTCTCGAAAGGCTTAAAATCTCTATAAGATCCCTCTCACTCTTACAAGTTTTCAAAGAGAGGCTATATAGAAATCCCTATGAGACTTCTCTCACTCTAGAATAAGGTGGATATATAGAAACCTTTACAATATTCCTTTCACTCTGGAATAAGGTGGATATATAGAAACCTTCACAATATTCCTTTAACTCTTAATATGTATAAGTAGGATATACATAAATCTTACAAGAATCCTCTCACTCTTAACATTATTTAATGAGTGGCTTACAAGCCTTCTAATACAACAAGAGAAATAGATTTATAAGGTATCAACATATGCATATTAACTTGCAATTTTTACAAATATACATATTTACAATGAAATATTTTATGATAGATGGTTTTATTCATGTAATCATTCTTCCCCTAGTACTGGAGGGAGTCTCATAGATTCCTACATCAAATAATGCCTCTAACACTAATGTTGAATCAAACATTGAATTTGACGTAGAATCTGATGCTAAATCCAAGAAACCATTAGACCGAATTATAGGTCTTCCAAGTAACCTATATAACCTCTCTTTTCGAACACCAAGCACTATTGTTGTGTCTTGAGTAGATTCCCTTGAATACAAAAGTACTTGTCCATCCTAGAATGCGTCTGCATATCCTTCATCTTCAAAAGTTGCAACTAAGAGTAGGTTTACTTTCAAATATGGAACATATAACATATGTCATATTCCCAGAAATCATCCTGACTCGAGCTAGAATGTTAAATATCCAAACCCTCTTATTGTTGGTTTGGTGTTAGTTCCATATCCTACATAGCAATGTGTGTCAATCTCTGAGAGAGACAATATAATTGATCTCATCCCTGTCATGTTGTGAGATGAGCCACTATCCACAAACCATACCTTCATGTCTTCATATGTCACACTGTTAAGACCAACCATTAAGAAGTATTATTTCTTGAACCTTTCAACAAGACTATTAACTTCACTTGTAGTTATTTACCATCTTCTTGCATATGCCTTTTCATCATTACATTTCTGCTTCAGACATAAGTGTGGATAAATAATCCAACACTTATTTATCTGATTTCCACATTTACCATAGTAAGAGAAGAGTTTCTTGTTCCCATCTTGGAACTGTGATCCCTTCTTGTCATCCCCCTTTTTCCTTTGTCTTGGGAAATGACTTTTTCCTTTGTCCTTCTTCTTAGATGGATTTTCTTGCACGTATTGTCTTCTTCGACATTTCTCCATATTATGGTTACTAGTTCCACAGGAAGCACATGGATACATAGACCATATACCAATCTTACTAGTGGGAAATGTATTCACACCCAATTTAGAATGCACATCTCTTCTTGGATATGTCCTACATATGTTACATTTTCCTAGGCTGGAAGGTAAGACTAACTTCTTATGAAGGACCTATTCATCAAAGTTTATCCTCACTTCAACTATCCTTGAGCATTATCCATCTTGATGGGGAGAAGAAGAATACGAGGAATCATATTTCTCAATCATACCTTTTGAAGGAGATAATTTCTCTTGCATCGAATAATTTCCATTCTCTACATTCCCAGCTTCACTGAATGGTGGTGCTAATATACGATCCTTATTCTATAACTTTCTTTCTAACTCATGAAAAATACCTCTATGGAATTCCTCATGACATATCAATTAATATTGAAGCTTATTCTTCTCCTCCTCGAGAGATTGTAGTTGCATCCTTAATTCATAATTCTCCTTTTGAATCTGTCGGTTAATGTCCTTCTAGATCCTTAACTTCATGAGAGCTTTACTCATGTTGTATTCTAAAAAAAAAGATATATATTGAGATCTTTCAAACACATTCACCAACTTGAATCTTGAACCTCATCACATAAACTTGCAAATACACGTCAAAACTAGCTCTGATACCACTTGATTCGAAAATCCTTAGATACCAATATTAATCTTTAAAAACCTATATTAGAATCTAACTTGACTCAGAATAATTATTGATCGTATTGAGGTGATTTGTAGAACACATGATGATGTGATTATTATCAAAAACCTTATAAAATTATGAAGAACTTGAAGAATAATGAGATAACGCAACCAAAAATAAAAAGAACTCAAAATAAGACATCTATGACAGAGTTTACTACATATCCAAGTTCCCTTTTAAATAATGAGAATGTTTTTCATAATATAAAATGTCAAAATTACAATACAAAATGGAATTACAAAGACATATTTGAAGTCACTCTTCAATTTCACCACTCAAACTCAAAAATAGAGTATTCCATTGAATTTCTTGCGAAATTCTAAGAAAAATGAGTATAATATTGACCATATTCTGAACTGGCTCAATTTTACCCTCTTTACACTCCAAGCAATGCACTATGGAGCTCATTAATGAAAATTTGGACTAAGACTTTCATAGATAACATATTAGCACAAAAATAACATCACCATCATACTACTCTTGAGAAAAGGAGAAAAATGAGTATAAGCAAACCTATGTTTGGAGATAGTGCTCCTCGACACGCAAATCAAGACAACATCATGACTAGGAAACTCATGGAACGCACTTCAATGCACTATCTATACCTCATACTTTGTACCTGTCTAAGGATTTTTGTATGTATCAGTATCCATGATTAGTCTTAAATAGGCCACAGACCTGACCAAGGTCTTCACCTTTAGTAACCAGTGGCATTCACATTAAAACCCATCTATGCGGAATCTCCGCCACAAGTGGTGTGCATGACACATTGGTTAAGGCATTGATACACTTGGGAGGAGGTCACTGGTTCAACCTCACAGAACTCTCCCCCTTTGGCTCTTTATGAACTATATATATCTTATATAGAGTATGTTGTAATTATGTTTGGTGGCAGAGTTCGTTAGCCCTCCCGCGATTCTTGGGCACGGCTATATTGGATTCTGACTAAACCTTGGACCGAGGATTATCTCGCGGCCCACTTTTCCCACCAACTAAAATTCAAACCAACTGAAATAAAATTCATGCCAATAGTGTTTAAGTGACATGGTTGTGGCGTAATGGTAAGTCATTATACTTATAGATTTGAGGTCAAGGGTTCGACTCAAGTCGACCTCCAAAATTTTGATAAACCATGACCAGAGAAGGCCAATGGGAGACTACCATGTGGAAAACTCTCTTTGGTCCACCTGTGCTTTGTATGCCACGTGTAAAAATTTGACTTGTCCTCTTATGCCTGTATGGTCGCCTTGTCACCTGCTTAGTTAGTTGTACGATGTGCCACCTGTCACTCTGTAGTGTTTCCACGTCAACATCGTATGACCTGTACAGTTGTGCCATGTGTCACCCCTCCATTGGAGACACATGTCACCTTGAATTTGAATTTTTTTCCTTGTTGATGAAAACTTTGATCGGCTATAACTTTTACATACGAACTTTGTTTAGGTGATTTTTGCGTTGTTGGAAAACCATCATTGAGCTCTATGCAATGAAATCATTTTCGAGAGAATTTGATATCATAAATGTTTGATAATTTTTGGATCCTCTTGGACCTAGGTGAGCATTAAAAATCTTCCTAGGCCTCTATGAGTGTAATGGATCCTTCTGGATCAATAAATATCTTTGCAAACTGTCTAATTCATGTCTTTTTCTTTGGTGTCTAACATGAGACATTTTTGGACTACGTATGGAGTCTTCAGATGCATAAAATTTCCTTGCTAAGTAAGGCGGTGAGTGATGTCTATGAGTTCTACAGGAAATTATATGATGTCTATGATGTATTAATGTTTCTTGTTCCCCTCTTCTCTTGTGCCCATTTGATTCAGTCTTTGCATTACCAACACTGATATTTTGACCTTTGGCTTCTTTACCAAGACTGAAGGCTCCCTCTCCTTCCTCCATGTCCTAAATTTTCATTCTTATCTTGAATTGATATGTTTATATCCCCTAATTCTTGAAAATGTGTAAGCAACCATTTTGTTAGAATTATGCATATTATAGAATTTTTTTCAAATAATGCTACATGTCCTTTTTCTGCTCAATTCATGAAGAAATATATCTTCATTATCCAAATTATAATAATTCAAGGTTATTCTCATCTGAATAAAATTTCCAACGACTATACCCATGCCCCAATCCAATATTTTAGCTCAGAGTTATGGCTTCTCTAAAAAGCCACTTTCATCCCATTTATGCAATTTCTCCACTCGTGCAATTTTATTGAAATTCCAACTTATGTCAACTACATAATAAAAAATGTCAATATCTAGAGAAATTTTTATATGAGACATAGATAAAAATAATAACAAGGAATTTTTATAAAATCTCATATTTTCAATATGATACACCAGTCAAAAACTACAACAATATGGAATCTGCAACTTTGTCCTTTTTCACCCCTTTTTCCAGACTTAGAATTTTTAGCAAAACTGTCTATCTCCCAATCTGTGCACTTAAGGAAACATTTCACTAAAAAACATTGTTTGCATCAATGATTATATAAAATGTTGAGTAAATAAAATTTTCCAGTTTTGTCATCTAAGGTCATTTTTCTTCCTCTGAAAATCTCAAAAATCCAAAAAAAAGTGGCCCAAAATAGTGGATTTTGGCTTATTTCAACATCCCCATTCAAATCCCCATAGGATTTATTTGGTTCCTTCATGGTTTATTTCCATGTATTCTTTCTGGACTCTCCCCAAGAGTTTCATCTTAATCTGGACCCAAATATTTAAAAACCACTATTTTGAAATTTTTGACAAATCTAAGCAGAATTAGACAATGACCCTTTTTGAAAGTTTTGTAAATACCCTCTCTGCAGAAAAAAACCATAAGTTTCATCCCAATTTGACTTAATTTTCCTCAGTTATGACCAAAAAAAAATAAAAATGGCTCTAGACTTGGCTTTTCTTGAAACTATGCAACAATTTTGCCTAAGTGAAATCTGCACAGTCGATCTCAAGTTGGAAGCAATTTGGACCATTTATCTACACTCCATCAACTATCAGTGACATATGATCTCCTTCGCTGTGCACAACAGTTTCCCGAATTGCTAACTTGATCATCGACCATCGGCCCAACTCCCCGACGACCGATTTGCACACAACTCCAAACGGTCCAACCTAGCCATCGACCATCGGTCATCGACGATATTCATTGGAGAATGGAACTCCCTACCACTTCATTCGATTCTTGACCATTGTTTCATCAACGATCGACAATCCCCGATGACTGTTGAAAACATTTTATCAATTCGGTCGACCCAACTATTGGCCATTAGCCATCTTTGTTGGCTAACGTGGAAACTATGTTGATGTAGCATGACATGTGGGTTTTGACATGGCATAGCAATTTATCTTGAGGCATCAATTAGGATGACGTGGCATGACAAGTGGATGATGACATGACATAACACATGGATGCTGACATGGCATGACACATCATCACCTTCTTTTCTCCATCGACCATCGACAATTTCTCTTGGAAGAATACAAACTTTACACTAAATTTGTCAATCCCCAATCCATCGGCTATCAGTGATCTCAAATTTCTTTTGACCGAACTTCAACACTTCACCAAACTCATTGATCCTTGATCCATCGACCATCGACAATCTTTGATGTCGTTTGGATGAACTTTAATACTTCGCAAAACTTGTCGATCCCCGATCCATTGGACATTAGGGATCTTTTATGTCATTTGGATGAACTTCAACACTTCACTAAACTCTTCGATCCCTGATCCATTGTCCATCAATGATCTTAGATGGTGATTTCTAAAACTTATACAATTTCATCCAAAACCCAGGTGAATCTGGGCCATTGATCTCCCAACCAAGATGTTATCGACCGTTTCTTTTCTTCAAATTCCCAAATGGCTGAAAACAAATGTGAACCATCAATATTCATCCTTTTCCAAACCTTTGAAATGAATCTCAAACGTTGATCTCATAACTTTTTCAAACTTTGAAACTTTATCAATTTTTTAATTTATTAAGGGAGAATCTATGTCACTAAACTCGAGATCAAACACGATCTCAACCGTCAAATATCTGAACTTTTCCCTACATTACATGAACCATTAAAACAAAATTTGTTTGACCTTCTAGGTTGAATTCAGATATGCAAATATGTAGATCAAATACATTAACTTCTCAGACAATTCTGAATTATTTCAAACTCGAATTTTCCCACAAATTTCGGGATTTTTCTCTCCAATTTTCCACCTTTCCCCCCAAATTAACATATATAGAAATATGTGACATCGAATATTCCCAATTCACACGTGTTTATACCCATACTAGTTCGGTGTTTCAACCAAAATCCCTGATACCAATATGTAACGTACCCAACCACCCATAGGATGGCCACGCAACTTCAAAACACACTTGAAAATTGATTTCAAAACTCTAATAACATCTAAATAATATAGAAGCATGAAATAGTCACATGCAATAATCAAGATTCATGTTACAACATAAAAGAAATGAACATTTTTCCATGACCAACAATAACCAACAAGCATGCATATTATAAATACAAATTTTAGAAATAATTATTAATACACAACGGAAATAAATATACAAGCAAAAGAAACCATGACAAAGAGAAATTATCTTAAACAAATCCAATCACCAACCGGTTGCAAACCAAGGATGTTCCACCAAACCATAGAAGTTGTTATTCCAAGTCTCAACAGCATGTCATCCCCAAGCCATGGCTGTGAATCTATGAGGACAATTCCAGGGTGTCACTTAGTGTCCCAAACCAGTTAGCACTCAAGCTCACACAAGTTTCTCAATAGACAACAATCCAAAGTACACCAAATCTCTTCTCTCTAACATGCACAACCCAAGAGAATATCCTCCCTTCTCTGCCACACAATCCCTCATGTTTTCCACCTCCTTTCAAGGCTCTAGTGTATCCGATCAAGAATGTCCATGGAGGGACTCTCAGGATTCACATTTGTGAACAAAACTTAACACATACCCATGCATCTCAAACATGCAGGCATTAACTCATGGCTTAAATACACCAACAAATACTACAAAAAACAAACAATGAGTTCCTTCCTTAGCAGTTCTCCCCCATGTCCCAACCAAGAACATTAATGAATGATGAATAATGAAATAGTGAAAGAGTGAATGGGGAGTGAACATATTGAAGAGTGTGAACAATGAACAATGAACAATGAGTGAACCCCCAAAAAACCCAAAGATGGGTTTATATATTTACCTGGAAATCAAGAGCCACATGGCCTTCCCCACGAAGCTCATGTAACCACTTATCTCAATTAAAACAATTATGGGTAAATAAATTAATAATAAAAATACTTAGCCCCTTAATCCCCCTCTCTCGTGGAATCATATCCCCTTGTAACTCTTCTCCTTGTCCATATAGAAACCAACAATGTATTTTATTATTAATAATAATCAAGAATTACATATCCTAGGCACTCCAGCCTCTTTTAATTTTTTTGGTGCTCCGTCCTTCTATAAAATAACACAATACATTACTCAATTTGAGGACTCAAAACCGAGGTATTACACTGTTCTTCCTTTTATTTAGGCCTTGGTTACTCATTTGGTTTCACTGAGCCAAATGTTGAACATCTTGGATAAAAGGAGGTAGAATGGAGTACTAAAAAATAGTTAAAGAGAAGGGGGAAAGTTATATTGAACATCATTTGATTAGAAAGCCAATAGTAAGGAACTCTACAAGGAAAACACCTTGTAGTGGAAGTTTTTAGTGTTACAAGATTTGGAAAAATATTAAAAAAAATATGCTACAACCTTGACTATTCAAAGTAGAGGTTTTAGTGGGTTTTTTAATGAATGTTCCATATAACTAAAGTTTTTTGGGTGGGCATAGTTTGTAGCGGATGGTT
The DNA here is from genome assembly GCA_010110895.2 of Picea sitchensis. Taxonomy (NCBI): domain Eukaryota; kingdom Viridiplantae; phylum Streptophyta; class Pinopsida; order Pinales; family Pinaceae; genus Picea; species Picea sitchensis. The sequence continues at coordinate 34,433 of SNQJ01S0012574.1, read as the reverse complement.
TTTTTCAGTGCTTTCATTGGTAAAAATGCATTGGATGGTGTGCACACGAAAGGAAAAAAACACTGATGCTTTTAAAACTATTACACATCGATTCATTATTTTATGTTATATGAAACACATGTGCTTTTAATGTTAGTGTATGTATTGATATGTGTTGTTTTTGTATGTAGGAGAGGTTCTCATATAAATATTATGCTCTCGATCATTTCTTTCATTTTATGGTTAATCATATCTCTTATAGTCAGTATGCATCGAGGCCTGTACTACCATGCGCAATGAAGGATAGTTAAATTTTGAATATTTGAGGTGATGTTTCAGTGCCATTTTTTGTTACTAAGAACTGGTGTGTATATTATATTCATAGCAATGGGTCATATATTATATTTAAAACGATAAATATAATATTTTGAAACGATAAATATAATCAGTCGTACATTATGTTACTTAAAGTAATAATGTTTTTTCACAATTGTTAGGACCTATTGGCCTTCTTGCATGCATCCTTCTTAATAGTGGGAGGTTGAATACCTAGGGTTCATCCAGAGTTGACCAAGAAAAACCCCAAGGCGTCGACATATCAATCCTTAGCCAAAGACTAAAGAAGGTCTCACTCGAGACACCATGAAAATCACAAACACCATTTGGTATTATGTCAGTGATGAAGGGTTAATTACGTAGATAATCCAGTTGGGGTGACATTCATACATTCATTATGTTATATTTAAAGGCTAACAATATATAACAGTAACATGCATTCATCAAGCACATGATTAACACATCAAATGTAACATCCCCAAATCCCTACTAGGCAATGCCACACCAAAATTCTGAATTTTGATACCAGTTTGATTTACTGATATGCTCTACATATGGAAAGAGTCATGCAGAATAATAACAACATACAATAATAATTCATAAACACAATTATAACAAAGATTCCATAACAATAACTCATAATTACACACAGGATAATTAAAACAAGCACATGAAAGACACTTATATTATGAATAATAACACTAACTACATGCATACATTACACATTCCTCCTATACATAGACCACACTACTCATAACTCTCAGCACTGGGTCACCCTTGAGCTAGGGATAAAATTCCACCAGCGAAAAGGAAATCCTAAGATAGGCTAATGTCTCTGAGAAAAAAAAATAAATAAAAAACTCAGACTCAGTTGCCAACTCTAGCAAACAACATACAGTTCCTCATCCCCCACATCCCTGTCCCACCTTAGGAAGTGTGCCCCTTCTCTTCTCAATATTCCTTCAACTGCCCCACTTCCCTTCTGGGGCTTCAACAACAGGACGAACATGGAGTCTTAGAGCCCTGTAGTTGCATATTTGAACCTTGGGAATCAATTCCCAACGGTTCTCTCACCTGGAGGGAATGCTCAAGGGCCTGAGAAAGAACCTCTTCAATAGAACACAGGCCTAACAACCCACTTCGTCAATAACACATGGGCCTGAAAACCCACTTGTTTAGCTCAATGGCTAGAAACAACTTCCACATACAAGTATGGTTACAGAGTACCAGCCCTGGGTACAGATGATGAATGATGAAATAATGATGAAGGAATGATAGTCTATAGAAAATATGGGGAATTACACTATATCCTCAAATTATATATGCATGTTCCCCAATGTGAAACTTTACACATAAGGAACTAACTTTTTTCCCCTTCATGTAATTCATTACCTTTATTTAGGAACATAGTATAATTAATATGTTATACTTTAAAATTTTAAGGAATATAATATTCCCTTGGGATTAATCCCCCTTAGCTTAGCGCCTTAACCTTAGACCCTTATTCATCCCCTTTCCCTTCTAGTGAAATTTAGCTCCCCATACCCTTTTTTGGGGTCATTTTGCAACAGTGATGTACTTTTATTAATATCTGAGTGTAATTACATTTTTCAATGATAGGCTCACTAGCCTTTTAACATTTAGGCTCTTTGGCCTAATAATTATATAGGCAGTATGGCCTATAATATCTTGGCTCACCAGGCTATAAACATATATACATTTACAATTGGGGTGCAGACTGGGGGAATTACATTACCCTCCCCCTTATTTATGCAATTTCCTCAATGCATTATATGCAATGTACATTCAAAATTCTTCAAAAATCTCATTGCCTTTGATTTTGAGGCTTGTTATCCTTTTGGTGCTCTTATTTTCAAGAACCGAATTTATTCCTTCACACTTCAACTGTCCTTTACTTGATTTAATGGAGCTTCTTCAGGAAAGAATTTATCCCATTGTATCATTATTGAGTTTCCTCTTCCTTGCTACACTCACCCTTCCAGGGTCATGCATCCTTTCACTACTACACAGTCCTTCAACAATCCATTTTGTCAAGGCTTTCTCAAACAAGGAGATCACCCACTCATCTCCATACCCCACTAAGGATCTGTATTTTTGGAAATCATAAGACTTCAGTGTCCCAACAATATCCTTTCTTCCCAAGCGTCCAACTTCAATAATTATCATCTCATTTGTATCACACAAATAAAGTCCACATCAGATAATATCATAACAATTTCATTTAGAATTTCAAAATATTTGCATAAGGAAATTCAAATTTTTCCCAAGTATGAGAATTCCATCTCATATTTTCTTGGTTGTTGCAGTAACAAGCATCAATCTTTATTATGGCTTCCAACCGTTCCATACCTGAGACCATTTTTCCTGTAATACTTCCATATTGCATTCAACCAAACAAATTATTAGTATTTCCTGTACAATATAAGTTTATTACAATAGCTACAAAAGTTCACAAAGTGATACGAGGTCCATTCTTTTGGTGGAATACTCCAAGAATACCTTCGCCTATGAGTTAATGGAGGTAAGTATTTAGGATGACAGGTACATGGAAGTGGATGACATCATCTACTACAAAGACATGATCTATTTTATCCTTCAGTCCAAACTCAAGGATAATATTTTGAGGTAAGTACATGACGCACCACTGACAGGGCACCAGGGTATATGAAGACCTACAAGAAGGTGAGGGAGAGATTCTCCTGGAAGGGTCTCAAGGAGAATGTACTTCATCATGTAAGGGAGTGCATGAATTTCTAGCAAAACAAGTCAGATTTTACACATCTTGCAGGACTTCTTAATCCATTGCCAATTCTAGAGTAGAAGTGGGATAACATTTCATGGAATTCATTATAGGGTTTCCAAAAGTACAAGGCCATGATTATACTTACGTGGTACTAGACAGATTGAATAAATATGTGCACTTTTTTCCCATTCCCTTGGAGTACAGTGCATCTCAGTAGAAGATCTATTCTTCAGGAAGTTGTTAAGAATACATGGTCTTCAAAGGAACATAGTCAGTGATCGAGATAACATGTTCCTCAACATGTTTTGGCAGGATCTATTCATATTATCCAAGACATATTTGACACCTAGTACAAATTACCACCCCCAGATAGATGGGAAGATCAAGATAGTAAACACATGGATTGAGGGGTACCTGAGAAACTGTGTGAGGAAAACAAAATGCATGGATAAAGTGGTTGCATCTTAGGGAGTATTGTTACAATAACATTCATCACATGCTCATCAAGATGATCCCATTCATGGAATTGTATGGATATGTTTCCCCATCCTTTGTGGATTTGGTGTTTGCAGAGAGAAGATGATCCAGGGAGATCCGAAATGCTCACATAGATCCAATAGGATTCAAAATGATCATAGAGGTCTAGAAGGATTAAAAAATTCTCAATATTCAATCATCCCAACTGTTCTTGAAAATTCCATCTATTCGTAGAGCTCAGGGATATCTTTCTAACAACACAAAAATTGCCTCAAACAGAGTTCATATGCAAAAGTTATGGACAGTCAAAGTTCAAGTCAACTAGGTCAAAAGTCAAAGTCAAAGGGGTCAATGTGACATGTGTCACCACTGCAAGGGTGACACATGGCATGACATACAACCATACAATGACGTGACCACACCACAAGGTGCCATGTGGCATGACTATACGTTGATAGGGCAAGTGTTTTGGCATATTGTACATACAGGTGGATCGATCGTTTATCAACACATGGTAGAGATCGACTAATGAGAGGCTGCCACGTGGAAACCTCCCATTGGCCATTAATGGGTAATGTTTATCAAAAATTTTGGGATCCTGGAGGTACGAACCCAGATCTCCCACTAACCAAACCAATGGCCTAACCATCATACCATCACATTGTTCCTTAATCGTTAGTGGCACCATTTGTATTTAAGTTTGTGTAATGGTTTAGTCCGTGGAAAAAAAGGGTTCAAGGCCTAAGCCCTTGACCCCAATTTTATGTATTGTAATGTGACCATAACATTCACGTGAAGGCCATTAAACTATTTCCGCTGCATGTTAATATAACATATGGTTATAACTTATGCCATACATTTAAAACTACACCACAAAATTATGCAATGATCAATGAGGTTTGACCCCGCGACCTGCCACATATATTCCAATGAACTTAATCAATGGGCCAAAGGTGTGGGGTTTGTTTAGAACTCGCCTAAACAAATACAAAATGTTGACCGGTGGTTTCAGATGGTGGTTAAGGGGCATGCATCCTATTTAATGGAATGTGGACCAAGAAGGGTAGATACTCATAATTATCCATAGGATGGACTCGAAGTATGTGCCCAAGGGAACCTAGACTTGGAGGATGCACCATAATGCATGCAACGGGGTTCCGACATAGAATTTTAAGAAATTTGTACTCATTTTTCACGATTTTTCCCAAGGAATTCAATGGTGTACTCTATTTTTGAGTTTGAGCAATGAAAAAAAAGGTCATTGTTTTTTTTTTATATATAAGTAAGTATCTATATATTACCTTCCAGGAACAAAAATTACAGTATAATTTGAAATGTCAAGGAACTATTTGTGCTGAATTGCCCCAAAGGGAAACCAATTTAGCATGTTTCTCAATACCAAAAGCACCAGAAATTAAACGACATGAATTGAATCACCCCGTTGGGAAACCGATTCATCCAAACCTATCATACAAACTAGAAAACCAAAAAGGACTGACTCCTGAAAAACAAAAAGGACTAAATCTTGAAAAACAAAAAAGAAGCATTGTGTTAGACGTCGTATGCGGCCCTAGAGGATGCTTCTATAAATATAAATAATTAACAAAACTAGGCATGCAAGTTGACACTTGTGTGCATGTCGACGCTCATGCACTCTGACGGTCTCTTTTTCCCACATCGCACTCTGTCTCCACCTTGATAGATGGAGCAAATAACACCGTTGAAGCTCTCAGGGCACTAGTAGCCAGTTTTAGAGAGTGCAGGGATCTGAGCAGGGTGGAGAGAAGAGATGCAATTTTCTCCCATCGCTTTTCCATATGTTCCATCCGGAAGCGCAGGTCATCCACATATTTTCAGACCGCAAAAACCAGTTCTTGTAATATTTCCACTGAGTCGTGAAAACTTGAGCATGAAGCACAATATAAGAATGAATGGAGCATTCCCAGAGGCTCTTCCAAGTGGGTTGGGGTTTCCTCCAAAGGATCCATGACAAAGGGTGGTGCAAAGGGGACAAAATTCTCAGGTAAGTTCATCGGGTGGGCCATGGATAACTAAGAGGAAGAGGCCAAATACTGGATTGGACCAGGTGTAAAGCCCAAATAATTTACTTGGATTTCAAACCACTCCACATGGAAATCCCAAGGAGAGGACAGAGGCAGAAGGAAACTATGTCTAGGAAAGAACTGGGAAGAGGAGGAAGGTGAAGAGATGGGAGACAGAGAAAGGATAAGCGGGGGCCAGTTGACCATACTTTCTTTGTTCTGATACCAGAAAGCGCCTTGTTTTGGCTTCCCATTAAGTCGAGGCATGGAAAACATGAACAAATAGGAAGGCGGTGCAATATGGTCTGGCAAGGAAGAGAGAAAGAAAGGAGTAGAGAGAAACTAGAAAATCCACCAGAGGGAGGTGAAGGCCAGAAATGGATGTAAACTAGATGGTTGTTTGGGAGGAAGTGAGGAGACATGTTGGTCCATCCGAGGAGTGGAAACATAATAAGAAATATGGAGTGGATGGTCTCACGCGTTCATAGGTGATGACCAGAGACGTTCCTCCATATCCCGAACAAAAATATAGAAGAGGGTATGTTATAGAATTTAGTTGAGGGCTCGCAGAAGTGAATGCTTCCTTCACTCATTGAGGTAATAAAGAGGAGGGGTGATGCATGTGCCGGTCATGTGGACGATGTAGAGTTGGAAAGTGCCACCCTCTCTGATGGACACATGTGGCATGTTGACACCCAATCCGAGGGGCTATCAGTGTTGAGAACCTAAGAAATGCAGTCCTAGAGGATATGATTCTCCTTGTGGATGGAGGACATGCAAAGAAGATCTGGTCCATCTAGAGCCACCCATATATTGGATAAATTATCAACTATCTGATTTTATTTCCTTATAATATGTGAGCGGATGAGATCTAAGTGAGGTCAAGTGAGAGATGCAATAGTGTTGAGTCCAGTGGTGAGTTGTTAGTAGGAGAAAATTTTGTCTAGGTCCGATCCGTTAATAATTTTTGTGAAGAGGTTGAGAATTATTTGGGAGTCCCCCTCGAAAACCAACTAATGGTAACCATAATCTTGAGCGATTTGTAGAAATTTTATAAGACCATAGAGCTCTACCACATTATTATAATTATGTCAAATGTTTCCTACTGAGATGCACATGATGTTCCCCTAGATTTTGTGGAGAACCATGGCAAATCCAACCGCGCTTGGATTACCTTTGGAGGCTCCATCAAAGTTTAACTTGATAAATATTGGATGCGGAGGAGACCAATGAAAGGGGCTTTCCTTGGTCTGGGATCTATGTCATTTCTTGAAAGGAGAGGGATTGAAGTTGATGTTCCAACTATCCAGGATGCACTGTTCTTGAGGACGACATATCAAGTCCTCGTCTTTCCAAGGCTGTAGGCAAATTGTTTCTCTGATCTTGTCATGGATTTATTTCCAAATTTTCTGCCAATCCAGATGAGTGGAATGGAAGATGTGCCTGTTTTTATCTTTCCAAGGCTTCCATAGGATGAACCGAGGGAGTAGCTGAAAAATGAGGTTGAGGATGGTGGAGAGGAAATATGAGTCTCTCCATCCTTCAATGGTTTCCTTGAGGCCTTCTCGGTTACGATTCGATACATGCATGATTGTGGCATATTGGTCCCAAACTTGAGAAATGTAGGAACAGAGGTTGATCAGGTGATTTTGAGTTTCAGAATCCCCGAGGCAAAGAGGGAAAATGGAAGGCCATAAGAAGCCTCTCTTCATGATATTATCCCAGGTAAGGATACTTTTGTGTGCTACAAGCCAAAGTTAAGTGTTGATTTTGGGCCAATGCTTAGTCAGCCAGATTTTCTTCCAAACCTGCTCTTGGGGGATAAGGTGGAAAGTTGCTTTGATATTATAGGATTCTTGAATAGTAAAGGTGACCCACGAGGAATTCCCACATATTAAAATGTCCTCTCCCTGAAGAATTTGATTTTTTCTAGAGATGGTCAAATTGTGCCAAGGTTGGAGATCCACATGCTCTGGAATATGGAGTTCCTTTCGAGAGGATTTACAACGATTCCAGGTGGCACCATGGGGGTTCACTTTCCAGTAGTATGATACTGTGACCAAACCCACCTTAGTAGTGGGAGAAATGAAATTATCAGCTAGAGAATCATGTTCCAGAGAAGAACATTGCTGCCAAGAGTCGTTCCAAAAGGATGTTGTTCTTCCGTTCCGCACTTTCGAGAAGGAATGATTGGCAATCAGGGAGTGGATTTTCCTAGCAACATTCCAAATCAAGGAGACAAGAGTGTGTTCATCCCATCTGATTAGATGTTTTTTTTCTATGTTGGGAGAATATTTCTTTCTCCAAATTCTGGCCCAGAGATCATGCGGGCGCTTGAGCCAGATCCACCAAAATTTGGCACTGAGAAATTTTTTTAGAGTAGCTGGGTCCCATAGCACGAGGACTCCCTTTTGTTTTGGCTTACAAAAATTTTCCCAGATGATTAGAGCTCCTTTTCGTCCTACCTTTTCCCCCTGCCAAAGAAAGTTCCTTTGGAAAGTTTTGATGGTAGTTAAAAGGAAGCCAGGTGCCGCCAAAGCCACGAAAGAGTAGATGGGCAAGCTTGCAGGAAAAATTTAAGGAGGATGAGGCGTCTGGGAAGGTTGAGTAAACAAAAAGTCCAAGAGGAAAGTATTTTAGCCAGAGAAGAGAGAATTCCTTCCCAAGAGCCGTTTTGAAGATCTTTGTCTATAATAGGAATGTCAAAGTATTTGGACAAAAGGGAACTACATGTGAAGCCTAGGATATTAGTAATGCAAAGTTGGATAAGGACCAGAGTGTTAAAAAATAAGATCTGAGATTTGTCTTGATTGATGTCCATTCGTGAGGCGTCATAGAAGGTTTGAAGGATATAGAGGATCCAAAGTCTTCTCGAACCGTTGGGGAACCCAATATTAAGGTATCATCAACAAATTGGTTGTGGGAGACTGGAGGATCAATGTCGTGTAGGGGTATCCCTGCTAAATATCTATGAGCAATGGACTCTTTGATGAAGCAACTTAGACCTTCTGCCATGATGATGAAAAGGAAGGGGGACAGAGGATCCCCTTCGTGTATTCCCAAAGTGGGAGAGAAGGGGAAGGAGGGAACACCATTGATTAGGATAGAGAAGAAAGAAGAGGAAGTGAGGTTGAGGATCCAATCTACCCAGGCAGGTGTAAAACCAAAAGAAAGAAGAACAGATTTCATGTAAGCCCAACTTGTTTTATCAAAATCTTTAGAGAGATCTAATTTTAATAACATACTTGGAGTACCATTACTTTGAAGAGAGTGGATAAATTCATGAGGGAGGATGACACTATCAATAATTTGCCTACCTTCAACATATCCTAAATTCTCTGTAGAGATGATGAAGGGAAGGAGGGGTTTAAGGCGTCGGGCAATCACCTTTGTTAAAATATTATAGATTAGATTGCAGAGAGAAATTGGAGTAAATTGTTTAGGGTGAGTAACTCGCTCTTATTTTGGGATAAGAGTAAGGAAGGTTGCTTTGAGTGTAGGAAGAAACCGACCAGAAATTCGATAGTCCTCAATGATTTCCCATACTTCCTCTTGAATCATGGGCCAATAGTAGTGAAAAAAGTTCGTCGTGAAACCGTCAGGACTAGGAGATTTTCCTTCTGGAGTGACTTGAAGCACCATGTATACTTCTTCAATCATGATTGGCCTCAACAAGGCTTCATTCTATTCTTGATTTATGTTGAATGAAATGTGCTGAGTGATTTTTTCAATGGTTGGAGATCGATCGCCTGGGGGTTCAGACATTAGATATTGATTATAGGACACTAGTTCTAGCTCAAGGTCTTCGTGAGTTTGGAGCATTTGACCTTGATCTGTGACAAGGTGTGAGATGCGGTTGACATGTCTATGTTGGATCATTGATCTATGGAATAAATTGGTGTTTCATTCCCCCACTTTAATCCATTGTATCCTAGATTTTTGCTTCCACAGGGTCTCCTCTTGTGAATGCTTTTCATCCAAATTTTGTTTGATTAATGCTTCCTACTCTTTCAGTTTCTCTGTGAGGCCCTAATTCCTGATTTGGATATGAAGGAGCCTCATTTGGTCATTCAAATTCCTTTACTATTTGATGAAACCAATACATTTTAGAACCAAGAGGGATGTCCACTTCCTGCCACCAGATGGGGGGCATGGTTTGGAATCCTCGATGATTGATACAGAAATGATCGAATATGAAAGGCTTGCATCCTGGAGAGAGAGGGATATCCAACCAGAGCTAAATGGGCCAATGATCAGATCTGGAGATGTCTAGGATACTAGCTTCCAACGAGATTCCATCCATAAAGAGGGAGTATGAAATTAGGAAGAGGTCTAGACGACACTCAATGTGTTGGAACCCTGATCACCTATTTGAGTAGGTAAAGAGTTCATTTTGAGTTTCAAGGTCATTGAGACAAAGCTGATGGATTAAGTATTGAAAGTTCCCACTTTCTACCTCAAGTCTATGAATCCCTCCTCTTTTCTCTTCTAGGTTGCAGATCATATTGAAATCACCGCTCAATATCCATTTACGATCGTTGGTGAGGGTGGTAAGCTAGTCCAAATTATGAATGAAGGTCATCTTGTCCTTTTGAGTAGTGGGGCCATAGAAATTTGTAATTAAGCATGGCCTATTGGAGGAAATAAGCTTGTATTCCAAGGAGATTTTCTATCTGGTAGTTAATAATTTCTCCATGAGCATAGATATAGGGTTCCATAGGATGGCCAAACCACTGGTCGTGTCTGTTGCATCAATGCTCATCATTTTCACTTGATTTCAACAACGAGAAAGAATTTGATCTGTTTCTTCACCTGCACATTTTCTTTCTTGTAGAAACAAAATGTGAGGTTGTTCTGCGATGATACGATCTCGTATAAGCCTTTTCTTTCTATGACCATTGAGTCCCTAGATATTCCAAGAGAGGAGATTCATGATGAGGATGGGGAGGGGAGAGGGGTAAAGATGTCAGAGGTAAGGTGTATCTGACCTGAGTTTACCATGAAATGACGAATCTCCTGTATGAGCCTATGGGTGTATTTTATGCCTCTTTTCTTTTATTCCTTCAAAATCTTGCACTTCTCTTTCTATTGGTTGTGCTAGATGCCCAAGCCCAAACAGGATCTGGTCACAAAACCCATTGAGGAGTTGAGGAAAATCTTATGAAATTTGCGCAGCTGATCCAAATTTTATGAGAAGAACGAAACTAATACATATTATTATCAAAATATGCTTAACAAAGAATAACATATATACAATAAAATTGGTTTCTATTCAATAAGGAAATACGCTGAAACTGTAAAATGTAGCGGAAAATGATCTTGCTAGAATGGTGGTTGCTTATCTCTGAGAAGATATGTGATGACTGCGCTCATTCGCAAGAAGATGATCACAATTAGGCTCTAAAGGCCTTTTTACAATAAACAGGAATGTCAAAAACCCTAGACATCCAAAAACCTAACCCTAGGAGATGAAGCACCAAAAGTCATATGGGCCCCATTTGGGTAAGTTAGTACATCAACTTCTCGGGGTCGTAACTTTTGCATACAATCTCTGTTTTAGGCACACAATAGCCTGTTGGAAATGTATATATGAGGAATACAAATGTTTCCATTAGTCTCTCACTCCATATACAATTTGACTGTGGCGAGCCCTAAAAACGTTTTTTAGGGCCTCAAAACAGCCCTAGAACTCAAGGGACCCAAAAAATAGGAAAAAACTACCAAAATGAGCCAGTTGGAATAGGTGGGAGGCCAAAGAAATCCATATGGATCAATTCTCCCCCCTTAGGAAGCAATGGTCTCCATTGTGTTTAGTGCCCCCATCTGATGAGGAAATTTCTGCTGAATTTGGCCTCGGGTGAGCCACTTGCCTTGATGTAGGAGAAATCCTTCTTTGACAACTCGAGAAAGATGGATCATTTGCTCGTGAGTGACCTTGACATGTTCCTCCATAATCTGATCATTGGATTCCTATTTTATGCAGTCAGGTTTGAGCTATGTTGGTTTCAGTTGCTCCACTATCTTTGAGGTGTCTAATAATGGTGGGAATAAGGTCGAAGGAGATCCACGTTGAACATTGGGTGCAGGCCAAGAAAAGGAGGAATGTTGAACTCAAAAGCATTATCACCCACAACCTTGGTGATGTTGTACGATCCATAAAAGAGTGGGTGAATCTTCCTATGGGGTCATGTAAGGCATTATTTTTGCAAGTGAAACCACAATTTGTCTCCCACCTGAAACTTATGTGGCACTCGGTGTTGATCATGGAAATGCTTATACTTGTCATTGGAATTTTGTAGGATATCCTAAACCTATTGGAGAATGTGTTCGATCTTCTCAATGAATCAGGTGGATTTTTCAGCTTCAGTTGGAGCATGAGATGAGTCAGTTGAGGTGACCTCAAAGGGGTAGTGAAACATCTATGGGACCCAATGGTTGGAATCCCAACCCCACCTGAAAAGGGTTGTGGCCGATTGAGCTATGCAGGGCTCGATTGTAGCTATGATGGACATAGGGAAGATTCTCATCCCATGTGTGAGGGTGCTTAGAGTTATGCATGCATAGGATATGAACGATCATTCCATTTACGACCTTAGTTTGCCCATCTTTCTGGGAGTGGAAGTCTGTGGATTTGGCGAGCTTGGTGTCCAACAGTGACTAGAGTCTCAACCAAAATGTGCTGAGAAATCGACTGTCCTGATATGAGACAATGGTTTGTAGGATTCCAAAATGTACCCAGACTCGTTCAAAGAAGAGATTGGTAGTGGCCTCTATTATGATGCTCTTCTTGCAGGCGACTAGAATCACCATCTTAGAAAAGAGATCAACAACCACAAAAACACAGTCATTTCCCTACTTTGTGGATGCGAGGCCCGACATGTAGTCCAGTGAGATGGATTCCCATGGCCTATCAAGATTACAAAGAGGGGTGTACATGCCCTGTTTCTTAGTAGTCAGTTTGGAAATAACATATGTAGTGAAAGACCTAATATACTTACGGACGTCTTGTCGAAGTTTTGGCCAATAGAATTGTTTCCGTAGGATTTCCATTGTCTTTTTGACGTCAAAGTGTCCTTCCACCTGATTGTAGTGGGATTCTGATGCAGTCCCCCTACCTCAGCAGGGTCCACTGACCTCCCGGTCTCCAGATCGTTCTTCTTCCGAGCCGAATTATCTCTTTGGGCTCTTGCTAGAACCCTTCGAACAAATCCACAGGTCCCCATTTTCTCCTCTAACATGGGCCTTCAAAAAAATCTATCTGTTCACCCTTTTTCCTTGGCGTTGTTCTCTTTATTCTGACCCGACATACCTTTCGGGGTTTTCAGGGTTTCGGGACTCCTGTGAGCGAATTATCCCTAGATCCTTGTCCTCTTGGACTTTCGGTCTCTGAAACACCGAAAAGGCACAACGCCTTAGCTGGCTCCTCCCTTAGCCTTTCAGGTCTTCGCGTTTCGTGGTTTCGCAAGTTAGGACTCCCAAGCTCCAGATTCCTGGCCTATCGAGTACCCGGTAACTGGAATGTCGAAATGATGGCCCACGATAATATGCCAGTAGCTTTTTCATGATTTGGGGAATCGCAAAGCGAGCATTCTCCCTTCTGTACTCGGTCTTTTGAAATCCCAGTTCACGAAATGTCGAACTGCCCAAATGCCAAAATGTCGAAATGCCTTGGCGTTCAATCAACGACTCACAATAATCCCTGTGATCGATGGCTCACGTCGAATCGTGACTTCTCTATTTCACGATTCGGGGTTCTAAAGGAAAAGAGCCTATGTCCTTCCACGTCTCGGTACCCGAAGTCCCGAAATGAACGTCGAGAAACTCTCGCCGCTAACCTCCTTGTAGCTCTACCTGATCCGACGGCTTGCGGGGTTTCGGTGTTCCCCCTCGAGGATTCTCCACCGTTCGTTTAGATTTTTGAACTCTCCTCCTAGATCTATGCAGGGTTAAATTCGGTGCTCCTTCCTTCAATCGGACGGCCTACGGGGATTTCCACCTCGATCCAACGCTCGACAACGTTCTTCCTCCTGAGACTTTGCTCAATTTCGACTTAGGATATTTCTAAGTCTGTGAAGACTCGGTCTTCACTCCTTCCAGAGAATGGGTTCCTGGATCTTGATAACACCTTCCGAAGTGTTATTTCTCTTGAGCTTTGTCTGGTTCAAACTCCGGCTCCCGCACACTCCTTGCATCTGAGGGAGTCTGATAGCTCAGATTCACGGCGTTTTCTCTTTGGCTCAATGCACACCTTGCAGAGCTCCCAGTGAAGAGAAAAAAAACTCCACAACATTCCTCCTTGGCTCGATGCACACCTTGCAGAGCTCCAAATGAAGAGAAACAATTGAAACTGCCAAAATCTCACAGTGCCATTCACTTGTTTATAAAACAGAAAAAAACAGGGAAATACACACAGTCCAAGCACAACACATTTGGATCAATTTTCCATTCTATTCTATTCATAAGTGCCCACTGGCTACTGATTACATTCAAAATTACAGTAACTCAAAAACATTTTTTTTTCTCCTGCTACTCGCAGTTCTCTCTTACCACTAATTTTTCTCTGTATTCCCGCTCTCTCTTCTCACTGGGTGTGTCAACTTTTACATAGCTCAAAGATGTTTTTATGGTTTCCCTAGCTACTTGCCTACTCTAAAATTCATCCTACACTATCTAAGTCTAGTCTCATTCCAGAGTTGAAGTGGAAACTCCTGCTCTGTTTACAATTTCAAAAACTTGCTTCATAGGGTAAAATTTGGCACCGGTTCAAGCGTGCCTCAAAAAGTGAATTCTGGCGCTGAGTGGAGGCGGATCCTGAAATCCATTGTAGCCACCCACGTCGAATTTCTAGAAGAACTCGCACGTGTTGAATGTTCCCACCTCTATGCGCTTGACACGATGCTCCTGCATCATACTCCCCTTGACAAAAATTCATGGACTCCTGTCCATGAGCTCCTCTATTGATTTTCCCTTCTTCTGGATAGCAGCTTCATTTTCCCAACTGGCATATTCTATTGGGTGTCCCTTCCATTTGACTAGATACTCAAAATAAGTCTTCCTCCTAGTCTTTTTGTCAATCCTCTGATCAACAATTTTCTCCATCTGTGGCTTTTCTGCTACAGGCATCTGTTTCTCCCACTGAATCTTTCCTTTATCTTCTGACCCTTCTGTGTCATCTTTCCTGTAAGGATACAGGTCTGAAACGTTGAATATGGGTGAAATGCCCACACCATCTGGCAGTTCAATATCATAGGCGTTTGCATCGAACTTCCTTAAGATCTTACAGGGTCTTATCTTCTTCATATTCAATTTGTTATATGTTTCCCTAGGGAACCTTTCCTTCTTGAGATGTGCTAAAACATGATATCCCACTTCAAATTGAAGTTCCCTGTGATGTTGATCAGTTCTGTGTTTGTATTTTTATTAGAACTTTGCAATTGTTCTTTGATCCAACCATGGAGTCTCTACATCTCAGCAACAAAATCCTCTGCTCCAACGCTTCTGATCTCTCCCTGCTCCAAATCCCTTAGCTCAGACACTCCCCTGGGTTGCATTCCATAGAGTATTTTGAACGAGTTCCTTCCAATGCTTCTGTTTTGTGAGTCATTGTATGCAAATCCTGCTTGTGGTAGAATCTGATCCCACTAGTTATGTTGTTCGGTAACCAGGCTTCTCAATAAGTTTCCCAAACTTCTATTTACCACCTCAATATGCCCATCTGTCTGAGGGTGATAAGCTGAGTTGAAAGAAAAATATGTCCCCATATTCCTCCACAACGTCCTCCAAAAGTGACCAACAAATTTTGTGTCTCTGTTTGAGACAATGCTCCTGGGTAGGCCGTGAAGTCTCACAACTTCTATGAAAAATAGATTTGCAACATGTGTTGCATCCCTGGTCTTCTGGCATGGGATGAAATGTGCCATATTTGAAAATCTATCCACCACTACAAATATGGAGTCAAATCCCCTTTGTGTTCTCAGCAATCCCAACACAAAATCGATGCTTATTGCATCCCAAGGCCTCTGGTATTGGCAATGGTTGATACAATCCAGTGTTATGTCTTTTCCCCTTTGCATGTTAGCAGATTCTACATATGTTCACCAACTTTATCACATATGTTCTCATACCTGGCCAATAGTACGATCTGCTCAACTGTGCAAACGTTTATCATGGCTGAAGTGTCCAGCCAATCCTCCACTATGCTTCTCCTTCAGAAGATTGTCTCTCATTGAGCATCTTGGTATGCACAACTGATTTCCTCTGAACAACAATCCTTCCTGAACCATATACTCTGTCCACTAACTTCTATCTCTTAGTACAGGACTTGTACATGCTTCATAGGCCTCTTTGAAATCTGTATCATCACAATACATATCCTTAAGGTGTTCAAACCCCAAGGTCTTCACCTGGAATTCCTGCAGAATTAAACATCTCATGCTTAATGCATTGCAACCTTGTTAGCATTTCCAGCAATATGTTTTATGACAAAAGTAAAATTTTGCATATATTCAACCCATTTTGCATGCCTCTGGTTCAGTTTTTCTTGTCGAGTTATGAATTGTAAAGCTTGGTTATCGTTGTACAAGACAAACTCTTGCGGGACAAGATAATGCCTCCATTTCTTCAATGCTTGAATTATGGCATATAACTCCTTGTCATATGTGGAGTATTTCCTCTTAGTCTCATTCATCTTCTCGCTGAAATAGGCAACAGGTCGATTGTCCTGACTCGGAAATACTCCTATTGCAACTCCACTTGCGTCACATCTTACCTGAAACGTCTTTTCGAAATTTGGCAAGACTAGAATTGGTCATTTTGTTATCTTCTCCTTCAGTATATTGAAGCTCTTTTCAGCCTCCTCTGTCCATTTAAAAGGCTTGTGCCACTTCTTCACTGTATCCATCATGGGTGCACAAATCCCACTGAAGTCTCTGATGAACTTTCTATAAAAACTTGCTAAACCATGAAAGCTCCTTACCTCAAACATGCTCCTTGGTGATGACCATTCTCTGATCACTTTCACCTTCTCTAAATCCATCTTCAGTTCATTCGAAGAGATCACGAAACCCAAATAAATGAGTTCTGTATGCATAAAAGAGGATTTCTTCAAATTGATCAACAACTTCTCCTGCTATAGCCTTCTCATTACTAGTGTTAGGTGCCTCAAATGCTCCTCTTTAGTCTTGCTAAAGACCAGTAAATCGTCTAGATATACAACCACGAACTTGCCAATGAAATCTTTCATAATTTCGTTCATCAACCTCATAAAAGTGCGTGGGGCATTCGTTAAGCCAAATGGCATAACTAGCCACTCATACAAGCATTCATTCGTCTTAAAGGTTGTTTTTCATTCATCACCTTCTCTCATCCTGATATGGTGATATCCACTTTTCAGATCTATCTTAGAAAATAAATTTGCTCCACTTAAAAAATCCATTAAATCATCCATTCTCGGTAAAGGGAATATGTACCTGATGGTGATCTTGTTGATGGCTCTCGAATCTGTGCACATTCTCCATCCTCCATCTTTATTTGGGCTTAACATAGTTGGTACTGTGCATGGGCTCAAACTTTCTCTGACTATTCCCTTATCCAGTAACTCTTGGACTTGGTTCTTCACCTCCTCATATTCTCGAGGTGTTAATTTGTACGCTGCCTTATTTGGCAGGCTTTCTCCTGGTATCAAGTCGATATGATGAATGATACTCCTGATGGGTGGAAATGAGTTTGGTAGCTCATCTACCACTATATCAGCAAAATTATCCAGCAGCTCATGAACTTCTTCAGGTAGACCATCCACTGATGTACTTGTAAGGATGACTATGGGCTTCCTCACCACAGCGAACTGCATCTCCTCTTCTTCCTTGACTTCCTTCAGGAGTTCCTTCCCACTCATGAGAAGTATTCTTGTGTTGGCTTCCTCTTTCATTCTCTTCTCCTCCATTGGCAGTAACATATGCGTCCTACCATTCTTCTCCAATGTGTATGTATTCTTCCTTCCATCATGAATGACATTTCTATCAAATTGCCATGGTCTTCCCAACAAAATGTGGTATACGTCCATGGGAATTACATCACATATAATTTCATCTTTATATCCTCCTATTTTAATTTCAACCATGCATTGTTTAGTAATCATTAGCTGGTGTCCTTTTTGCAGCCATGAGACTTTGTATGGATTTGGATGTGCAGTTGTCTTCAACTCCAATTTCTCCACCATCTCCATGGATACTATATTGTCAGTGCTCCCACTGTCAATGATCACCTTGCATACTTTATCCTTAGTCTTGCAAGTTGTCCTAAAGAGACTGTTCCTCTGCACTGGCTTTTCAATTTCTGCCTCTGGTTTTAAGAGAACTTTTCTCAACATCAGGGATGCTCCATCCTCTACTCCTTCTGCCTCAACATCTCTTCGTTGTGCTTCTAAAATGTGAGCTTCTCCTCCTTCCTTCTTCTTCTTGGGACATTCCCAAGACATGTGCCCTATCTTTCGACAGTTATAGCACCTTACTCCTCCTCTGCCTCTTCCTATAGAAGAGTTTCTTCCACCATTCTGTGTTCCTCGTGAACTTCCTCCCCATTCTGAGTGATTGTGTGGTTTCTCAGCCTCATCCTTAGATTGATGTGCTCTATCACAGTTAAACCCCTTGCTTTTGCTTGGGACCGAGATTTCACCTCTTCCTCGCTGGTTTTGTTTTCTGGCCAACTTCTTCTTTGCCTTCAGTGCAAACTGATAAGCATCTTCCACAGTCCTTACTAACATCATGCTAAGCTCATCCTGGATTTCATATCTCAATCCATTTACATACCTGACGACTTTTTCTTTGTCTCTCTCCCTTTGTCCAGTTATGATGTTCAGCTAGTAGAACTCCTCAGTGTACTCCTTGGCTAGCATTCCTTTCTGTCTCAGGTTCTATAGCTTCCTGAACAAATTGATCTGGTAGTCTTTGGGTATGAACTTAGCCTTCAGTTTGGCTACCATCATGTCCCAACTCTTTATCCTTTGTTTTCCTTTACTTCTTCTCTCAGCCTGCAGCTCATCCCTCCACAGTGATGCATGCCCTTTTAGCCTGGTGACTGCCTGCTTCACCTTCTTTTCCTCGTCGACATATTCATAGTCGAAGTGTTTGTCCATGGACCTTATCTAGTCCAACAGTTATTCAGCATCTAGATTTCCCTCATACATGGGGACCTCTATCTTAGCTTTGCCTCCCAATCTAGAAACTGCTCTCAACAAATGTTCTTCTGCAGGATCCTCTCTTCCAGCTTCTTCAACCTCAACATCTTCACTTTCTGCATCACTGACATCCCCAATGTCAGGTGCTCTTTTCTATGTTGCTTCCATTGCTTCCATTCGGGCATGAAGCTCTCGCATCTACCTCTCTACAGCATGGTTGGATAAAGGCGGATCTTGTCTTCTTGGTGGCATTATGTTGACTGTTTGTCACACACAGAGTATAGCTCCGAGTTTTTTGTCTCCTTCTTTTTCCTCCTTTTCCTGAAATATACAGACGAAAAGATGTGTTCTGATACCACCTAATGCAGTCCCCCTACCTCAGCAGGGTCCACTGACCTCCCGGTCTCTAGATTGTTCTTCTTTCGAGCCGAATTAGCTCTTCGAGATCTTGATAGAACCCTTCAAATAAATCCACAGGTCCCCCTTTTCTCCTCTGACATGGGCCTTCAACAAAATTTGTGCATGCGCACTTTTTCCTTGGCGATGTTCTCTTTGTTCTTGCCCGACATACCTTTTGAGGTTTTCAGGGTTTTGGGACTCCTGTGAGCGATTTCTCCCCAGCTCTTTGTCCTATTGGACTTCCGGTCTCTGAAACGTTGAAAAGGCACAACACCTCAGCTGGCTCCTCCCTTAGCCTTTCGGGTCTTCGCGTTTCGCGGTTTCACAAGTCGAGACTACCAAGCTCCAGACTCCTGGCCTCTCGATTAACCAGTACCCGGAATGCCGAAATGATGGCCCACGATAATATGCCACCGGATTTTTCATGATTCGAGGAATCACGAAGTGAGTGTTCTCCCTTCTGTACTCTATCTTTCGAAATCCCGGTTCACAAAATGTAGAACTGCCCAAATGCCGAAACGCAAAAATGCCTTGGCATTCAATCAACGGCTCACAATGATCCCTGTGATCGACGACTCACATCGAATCATGACTTCGCTATTTCATGATTCGGGGTTATGAAGGACAAGAGTCTCTGTCCTTCCACCTCCCGGTACCAGAAGTCCCGAAATGAACGTCAAGAAACTCTCGCCGCTAACCTCCTCGCAACTCTACCTGATTCGATGGCCTGCAGGGTTTTGGTGTTCCCCCTTGAGGATTCTCCACCGTTCATTCAGATTTCTGAACTCTCCTCCTAGATCTATGCAGGGTTAAATTTAGTGCTCCTTCCTTCAATCAGACGACCTATGGGGATTTCCACCTCGATCCAACGCTCGACGACGTTCTTCCTCCTGAGCCTTTTCTCAATTTCGACTTAGGAGATTTCTAAGTTTGTGAAGACTTGGTCTTCACTCCTTCCAGGGAATGGGTTCTTGGATCCTGATAACACTTTCTGAAGTGTTATTCCTCCTGAGATTTGTCTGGTTCAGACTCAAGCTCCTGCACACTCCTTGCGTCTGAGGGAGTCTGATAGCTCAAATTCACGGCGTTTTCTCTTTGGCTCAATGCACACCTTGCAGAGCTCCCAGTGAAGAGAAAAATGTAGAAAATCCAGGTCCTATCAGCAAGACTTCTTGGTCTGTCTTTGACCAAGCAAAGTCACTAAGTTTCTGCTGTCATAAAATGTTTTATTGCTGTTTTATAATAGCCATCTGAAAGTTTGTTTGCTGATGTGTTATGGTTGTTGTTTCAGTGATTGGGTGCCCTTGCAAGTAGTTTTATGTTAGATAATTTTTACATATACTTCCCAATAAACAACAACACACCTATCTAATATTTAAATGCTGAAATATGGACAGAATTAAGAGCTTCCTAACAGCCACTAAAATGCATGTGTAGACACAGGTATTTTTGGTCTATGACCCTGGATAAAACCCCCCTGGGGAAAACCAGTTTTGAGATATGATATATATATGG
>SNQJ01S0012574.1:0-13737 GCA_010110895.2 Picea sitchensis | reverse complement strand
TTGCAATAGGGAGATTACTTTCCTGTGATTCAATCCAGAGCTTCAGTTCACTTCAGCAAGTTTAGATAGAATGATTTATTTACTACAACACTAAGTGCTTTTGGAATTGAGCATATATAGTGCGCAACTATCTTTGAACAAAAGACTTCCCTGGGTTGATAATTTATGTTTCACTTGGTTGTTTGAAATTAATTAAGCAATTATAGTGACCAACACACATTTGGATCAATTTTCCATTATGTTCTATTCATAAGTGCCCAGTCGCTACTAATTACATTCAAAATTACAGTAACTCAAAAACATTTTTTTTTCTCCTTCTACTCTCAATTCTCTCTTACCGCTAATTTTTCTCTGTATTCCCGCTCTCTCTTCTCACTGGGTGTGTCAACTTTTACATAACTCAAAGATGTTTTTAGGGTTTCCTCTGGCTACTTGCCTACTCTAAAATTCATCCTACAATATCTAAGTCTAGTCTCATTCTAGAGCCGAAGTGGAAACTCCTGCTCTGTTTACAATTTCAAAAACTTGCTTCACAGGGTAAAATTTGGCATCGGTTCAAGCGTGCCTCAAAAAGTGAATTATGGCGCTGAGTGGAGGTGGATCCCAAAATCCGTTGTATCCGCCCATGTCGAAATTCTGGAAGAACTCACACGTGTTGAATGTTCCCACCTCTATGCGTTTGACACGATGCTCCTCCATTAAATTCCTAGATAAAATTTGCTTGCTCACTTCATGGAATTCAGATATGGCCTGAACGACAAAACAACCCATCCTGAAGATGGAAATTAGTGACAACTACGTTTGCGCCCAACATTTGGTAGGTGGTGGTGAAGTCTAGGTCTATATCATAGAGTTTGGGCCATATAGAGGTCTCATGGCCGCAAGAGTCTAGCACCGTGGTGAGTGCCACAACTGGCAACCTACTGAGGCAATCAGTAACATGATTGATGCTTCATTTTTTATACTTGATTTTGAGCTGGAATTGTTGCAAGTATGTGGATCACTTTTGATGGTGTTCATTCTGCAATTTTCCTTGTGTCTGCATGAACGAAATTGGCTTATGATTAGTGTGGATGATTATCTCCTTCCTAAGAATGTAATGTCTCCACTGGCGACAGGGTTGCACAATGGAGCACATTTCTTTGTCATCAGTAGGGTACGTATGGAAAGAATGACACTATCATATGTAACAGAGAGCAGTGGTAGACTGACCCATTAGGCAGCGGTGCATCGGGGGTCATATCGATGGGGTGCTTGGCCTGACATTGCATAGGTACATCTATAGGTGAGGAGAAGATATATGAGTATTCTTCCATGTCCTTATCCACTTTCTTCTGCTATGTGGAGAGGTTGGCCATGGAGAAATTGGATGTGGATGTGATCTTTCGCTCATTCTGAGAGTGAATCACGAAGAAGAAAAAGTTCCCCATCTGAGAGA
Source organism: Picea sitchensis (assembly GCA_010110895.2). Taxonomy (NCBI): domain Eukaryota; kingdom Viridiplantae; phylum Streptophyta; class Pinopsida; order Pinales; family Pinaceae; genus Picea; species Picea sitchensis. Next base: position 12,299 of record SNQJ01S0012574.1, on the reverse strand, counting down.
TGACCTTCCTGCATTTCTTGGCATAGGAAATAACATTAGGTGGGACTACCTCAGGTATCTTGTACAATTTTTTGTTCAAAGTATTAATAAAACTCTGAGGCCTAGACTCATATTCAACATGGCATTTCCATAAATATGGCTGGCCATAAATAAAATTACAAACTTTTTGAGGGGAAACATCACACAATACCTCGTCTTTGAAGGGTTTGATGTCGTATGACAAGTGACATTGTTGCTTGACGCGGATGTTGCTTCCTTGGCAAAGCCATCCGATGGTGTAGAGTTGTGGGTATGGTGTTGTCGATAGGGCGAGTCGCTTGACAACCTCTAATGAGATGAGGTTCTTCTAGCTACCGCTATCAATGTTGAAGTGCATCAGGGTACCCTTCACCCACATCTGTGAATGAAATATGCACTCGCCTTCCTCTAGCTCGTCTGGTTCACTGGGATGGAGCTTGGTGGTAGAAACAGTAGCACTAGGTTCTACATCAATGATATGTCTCCCATTTTATAGTTCTGACTCAGATTCAGAACCCGCATCTGATTCAGAGGCTTTCACCTCAGCCACCAACGACTACTTTGAGCAAGAATTGGCAGTGTTATTCCTAGGGTTTTTATGGAAGTTGCACCACTTCAAGGTATATTTCTTTGTCTTTCTGGTGTCCTTCTTTGCTTGCGGCCTAGACTGGTTGTCCTGAGGTGGTCCATATTTTCTCTGTCCGTTGTTCTGTGAGTTTGGGCCATCCTTTCCTATATTTTACTGTGAGGGTTTCCGAGGCCCAAATTTCCGCGTCTTTTGTTTGAGCTTCTGCTCAATTTTGACAGCATATCGGTAAGTCGCGCCCAAGGATGAGATGTTCATAAACTCTATTTCATCCTGGATGTATCTATACATACTGTGTGATACTTGAGGACCATATGTCACTTAGAATCTTTGATATCCAACATGGCACACAAGGTATGGAAGATACTTGTGAACTCGGGCACTGCTTGGTTTCTTTCCTACCACAGTGTGGTCCATTTTGTGTACAGGTCGTCATAACTTCAAACAGGGTAGTATTGTTCCTTAATAACATCCCTGAAGGACTCCTAGGTGACCACGATTGTAAATAATGAGGGTTCCTCTATTTCCTTCTACTCACAGAAAGTTTCCCACCAATGTTTGACATGGGGAATGACTTTGAGGAGCGCAAAAGTAATATTTTCTCTATTTGAGAAGTTATGGATAGAGAAATACCCTTCTCGTAAATTCAAAATTTTTTATACAACATCTACAACTATATGACCTTCAAATATAGTAATATCGAAGTTGATTTTTACCTTGAAGGGGGAGACGCCTCCATTTGAGGAAGATGTGTCGCGTGTTGGTAGTCGCTTAAGTATTTGCAAAAAACTATCCATCATCTCATTCCTTTGTTGCGTGAGGGATTCCTCGAGAAACATTTTGAACGGATCTCCTGTCCCGTCGTCTTTATTTTATCTCACCATGAGAGGTCGCTTGGGCGTGCGATAGCTTTTGTCCTCAAGAGAAACAAGCTCGAGACCCAATTCTTTGTACCATGACCTCGTTGGGGACATGCATTAAGAACGCCAAGGAGAAGACCACTCTGATACCACTGATCCAAATTTTATGAGAAGAATGAAATGAATACAGATTATTATCAAAATATGATTAACACAAAATAACAGATATACAGTAAAATTGGTTTCTATTCAATAAGGAAATAAGTTGAAACTGTAAAATGCAACGGAAAACAAGCTTGCTAGAGTGGTAGTCGCTTATCTCTGAGAAGATATGTGAGGGATGCACTCATTCGTAAGAAGATGATTAAAATGAGGCTCTCAAGGCCTTAGGCCTTTTTACAATAAACAAGAATGTCAAAATCCCTAGAAATCCAAAAACCTAACCCTAGGAGATGAAGCGCCAAAAGTCATGTGGGCCCTATTTGGGTAAGTTAGTACATCAACTTCTTGAGGTCATAAATTTTGCATACTATCTCTGTTTTAGGTGCACGATAGCCCGTTGGAAAGGCATATTCGAGGAATACACATTTTTCCATCAGACTCTAACTTCGTCTATAGTCTAACTATGGAAATCCCTAAAAACGTTGTTTAGGGCCTCAAAACGGCCCCGAAAGTCACAGACCCGAAAACTCGAAAAAAATTGTCGAACTAGAAAACTACCAAAATGAGCCAGTTGGAATAGGTGGGAGGCCATCGACATCCATCTGGATCAACAACTGATATAGAGGGATGGTGTATATTTGATGTTTATGGTAGTATGTTTTTATATGTACCAAGTCTATTCCTGCGAGATCATGTTCGTCTAGGTCCATTTCGACATCTCCTTCTTCTAGGTCAGACGATTCACCATCATTAATGTGGGAAGGGGGAATGGAATGGATCTTCTCCAAGACAAGGGTGTTAATTGTTTTTCCTTTTGTGTTTCTTTGGGTTGCAGCTTCCTGAGGAGGGATCTACGGTTCGTCCATGTCCTCTGGAATTTGTTTAAGGACATCGAAAGAGTTTCTTGAGGGTGGTTCCTTAGTTGCATTTGTCACCATTTTCTTGGTCACTTGAAGACATCTACAAGCTACATGGATGAATCCGTCTTTTGATTTACTTTCTTTAGGGTTTTCGGACTTTCTTGCGGTGCTAATATGACAACCTCTGAAAATATGTCCATGTTCGTGACATTTTATACAGCGAAAAGGTATGTGCTCGTAATCAATAGTTTGAGACCAATCCTCATCGTTATATTCAAGGGAAATGGAGCCTGGGAGGGGCTTTGAAATATTAATATAGAAATTAATGTGAGAATATGAGGTGTACCTTATCTGCTTGGTTTCCTCTAAGGATTTAACATAGAACCCGATGGTATTTCGAATTCCAGCCATGATCTCTTCTAACTAGAACTCCTTTGGCAGGGAATATAAATGGATCCAGACTGGTGCATGAGAAAATTATTTTTTTTTAGGTATGAAATTATCTGTCCAGAAGCATAGAAAGAGGCCGACTGAGTTGAAGAAATATGGTTCCCCATCAAATATGTGGTTTCAATATTCTAGGTTGTGAAAGATGATGTTTAAAAAACCCCTGGATCCTAATTGCAGGTCATAATTTCCTTTGGGTTTCCACCACTGGTGTATCCATTTGACAACCTCGCGTTCGAAAGGCCATAGGCCTAAGAATTTTCCTACCAAATCATAATCTCTCATGTATTGTTTTTGTTCTTCGATTTTGGGCGTGTCGATCACATATTTTGCTGCCATTGGTGCTAGAGGTGTGCATTTCCCGGGTTCCCAAGGATATGCCACCTTTTCCTGATATGGTCCTAAATCAATCTCCATTTATTTTCCTTTAGCTGTGCCTTTGAAGAAAAACCAAGAGCGGAGTTCATGAGGTGGTTCAAAATATGGCCGACAAAAGCCACCACTTGAGTTTTCTTGCACCACAACTTGGCTGTATGAGACACCTCGCGACCCTCCTTCATTCAGAATCATGGTTTTCCTCGCCTAGGGAGGCTAAGTGCAGTAGAGATCCAAGCATAAACCCTATTCTTTACTTAGAAAGAGTTCATTGTAAAACACAAGCATTTGAGCATTAATAAAGAGGTCTCTATTGGAAGCAGACCTAGATATGTATCCCAAATAGGGTGAACTCCGTTATCAAACTTGTGTATGTGATTTTAATATTGTTGTTCTATTTATGCTCAACTATTTGCAAGTTATTTATCTTCAAAGTGTATTTGGATAGATAATTTAATTCACATATCAATTGCATACAATACTCAAGCAATCATTTCTATTTCAAAGGTCAAGTGGATCTTTATATGTATTAAAAATTAAATAACATATAAGGATTTTTCAGATCAAGTTGGTATCATAGCTGGTTTGAAAAGTATTTGCGAGTGAATTCTTACAATATCCAAATTCAAGTGAGGAGAAGGAAAACTTGCAAGTTACAATTCAAATATTGGTTCAAGAAGTTTTACTTATCGAAAAAAAATGACTTCGTCGAGAAAATTGGGTCCATACAACTTAGAAAATGATTTCTTCGAGATTTTAATTTAATGAAATCCATGGTGGAAGAAATGTATGAAGGTCAAGAGAGTTCCAAGGAGGAAGGTACATCAGAGAAATTTGAACTAGTCAAAGAGGAAGGAGGAGGTAATGAAGGTGGTCCTTATGAACCCCCTTCACCATCATCCTCATCATCGTCTTCTTCTGAGGGAAGTAAACAATCTTCTCATAAAAATAATATCTCTAAGAAATATGGTTATAATTTTCCTTTATTAAAATTGGATGTAAAGTTTGAAGTGTCGATCTATGATGGAGAATTGAATGCCAATAAATTTGACAATTAGATCAAGTAAATAGAAGTATATTGTACAGTTCAAAAGATCATGTGCGATGATGCAAAATAACAATTAGCTACTCTTCGACTAAGTGGCACAACCTTAATATGGTGGGAGAGTAAGATGTAGGTTGATCTTTTTCAAAAGGGTAAAGTAATTTCTTCAAATGACAATGATAGAATGGCAACATCTAAGGCATGAAAAAGGACAGAATATTCAAGAATATACACAAGAATTCAAAAAAAAGGCATTATCCTTAGAAATTTTGTTATATACCCATGAAACTCTTGTAATGTTTATTGGTGGCATGCACTCCTACCTTAGACACACTATTTTAATGTTTGACCCTACTAGCATTGATAAGGTGTCAGTACAAGCTACACATTTAGAGGCTAGTAAGGGTAAGCATGCGATCGAAGATAAGAAACCATACAAGTTTGAAAAGAAACCAAAAGGTAAATGGAAAAGTAAGAAGTCAGCTACATTAAAACAAGCTGAAGATAAACCTGCATGTTCTCACTGTAAGAAAAAGGGACATGAGGAATCACAATGTTGGAATTTGCATCCAACATTACAACCGAAAAATTTCAAGGATAAAGGGAAGTAGAAGACTGTTGCATCAACTCGACGGGATATAGGGAAATATTCAGGAGATGAATCTAATATCATGGAAATAGGAAGAAAATGTATATTAGTTATCAATTCTAATTATTCAATTCAATGCACCAAATTTAAAAGTGATACTTATCAAAAGAAGAGAAGTGAGATTTTTCATGTCAGAGTTAAAGTCAGGCATACAAAGGTGTATACTTTATTTGATAGTGGATCTCAAGTTAATTTAATATTTAAGGAAATTGTTAAGAAGCTAGATTTGAAGATGACACCTTTAAAAATCCATGTCCATTAGGTTGGTTGTGTAAATATGCTAAGTTGCAGGTAACGAAAAAATGTAAGATCATATTTGCAGTTACAACTAAGTTCTTTGAAAATGTTGAGTTAGATGTTGTGCCTCTTGACATTTGTGACATTATCTTGGGTAGTCCATATATATTTGACAGCAAGGCCATATTCTACCACGAAGAGAATAAATATCATATTTTCAAGAATGAGGTTGAGTATATTATTAGAGCTCATCATATCAAAACTAATGTTTCTTTCGTGAGCACAAGGGAAATGAAGAGACTCATGAGCACAAGTAAATATTTTTTTCTCATGATAGTGAAACAAAAATAAGAAGATATAACAGATGATTTATTAGGTTGTGATCCATATCATAAACATGAGTTGGTCAACATAGTATCTAACTATGATGAGTTATTTCAGGAACCTACAAGGTTTCCTCCTACGAGGGTGGTTGAACATGAAATATATTTGTAGCAGGATGCTACTCCTCCAAACATTGGAATGTATAGACCATAAATGATCGATAATGAATAAATAAGGAAGCAAGTTCAATAGTTTCTCGATAAAGGAATAATCAGGCCAAGCTCCTCTCTGTGTGGTTATCCTATTGTATTAGTTCCAAATAAAGATGACACGTGGAGGATGTGTATTAATTTCTGAGCCCTAAAAAATATTATGATAAATAATCATTATCCTCTTCCCCTAATTGATGAATTATTGGATCAATTAAAGAATGTTGTTTATTTCACTAAATTGGACTTGAGAAGTGGTTACCATTAGATCAAAATTGCAGAAAGTGACGTCATATGGAAAACTTCTTTCAATACAAAGCATGGGTTATTCGAATGGTTAGTTATTCCATTTGGGTTATGCAATCCACACAAATGTGTGTCATTCATGAGGGTAATGAATCATGTATTCATGACTTACATAGATGATTTTGTTAACATCCATTGAGATGATATATTGATCTTTAGTCGAAGATGGGAAGTATATATAAAGCATGTCAATATAGTCTTTGAACTCTTGAAAAAGGAGAAGTTGTATATAAAAATTTCTAAATGTGGATTTGGCAAAACTTTTATAGTATATTTGGGTTACATTGCAGGGAATGGTTAACTAAATATAGACCCTACAAAATTAGAAGTCATTGTGAAATGGCCCAAGACAACTACTATCACACAAGTCAGGAGCTTCTTAGGAGAAGCATAGTATTATAGGAAATTCATTGCTAATTTATCTTACATAGAAGCTCCTTTGAATGCATTAACAAGTATAAAACAAGTCTTTCAATGGGGAGGAAATCAATAGAAATCCTTTGATACATTGAAGGAAAAGATAAGCATCGCATCAGTTTTGGCTCTACCAGATTTACAATTTCCATTTGAGATTCAAACCGATGCAAGTGAATATTCCATGGGAGAAATATTGATGCAACGAGGTAAACCTACATGTTATCGTTCCAATAATTTTACTCAGGTTGTGATCAACTATCCAACATATGATAAGGGATTGCATGCATTTGTAAAAAGTGTGAAGAAATGGAAGCATTACTTAATGGGAAAGAAGACAATAATTCATACATCTCATTAGCCATAAAAGTATTTGTAGTCACAAACCAAGCTACAACAATCATGACATTTCAGGTGGATGGTTTTCTTAGAAGACTTTCATTTGGTAATCGGGTATAAGAAAGGTGTTCATAATAAGGTTGCATATATTTTGTCAATACCAGTGATAAATGCATAGAAAATACTAAGGTGTAATCCTTTAGTGCATGAAAGTTATGTTAAAAAATATGCTAAGGATGATGATTTTAAAGACGTATATGATGAATTAAATCGTGGAAGTCAATAGTCAGATTATTATATGCATGAAAATTTGTTATATCAACCTAGAAAGATTTGTATACCCAAGGATGAAAGAATAAATGTAATTAGAGAATCTCATACATCTCCCATTTCTAGTCAATTCAGGGTTGGTAAGACATTAAAACAGCTGCAGAGATATTGTTATTGGACTCGAATGAATGAAACCATTTCGAAGTATATCAAAGGGTGTGTTATGTGTGCCACAATAAATCTCATTAATAGAAAGTTGGGGTTATATACACCACTTCTAGTACCTTCTCATCCATGGGAAAGTATCTCCATGAATTTTGTAGGGGGTTTGTCGATGTCTAGGACAGGTCATTATTATTTATATGTTGTTGTACATAGATTCAACAAGATGTGTATTCTAATTCCATGCAAGAAATAGGTCACAACTAAACAAGCAACACAAATGTTCTTTGCTAATGTTTGGGTTCATTTTGGGATGCCTACATCTATTATATCAGATCAAGAATCTCTCTTTTTTGGAAATTTTTGGTCTCATTTATGGGAGCTCATGGACACTAAGTTAAAGAAGAGCACAAATTTTCATCTGCATACAGGTGGACAGAAAGAGGGGACAAAAAAAACAATGGTACATCTACTCCGAGGATACTGTAACAAGGATCCTAAGTTATAGGATGAAAAATTACCTTATGTACAACATGCTTATAATCATGCCATGCATTATTCTACTCAAAAAATTCCTTTGAAGTATGTTTGGGGTATTGTCCTAAATCACCTATGGAATTTTCTTTTGGAGAAGCAAGTAAAGAGTATGGATAGGATGATACAGATAAAACTCAAAGCTTCATTCAAAAGATCCATCAAGTACATCAAGAAATATAGGAACAATTGGAGAAAAACCAAGATAAACATAAGGTGAGGCATGACAAACATCAGGGTGATCATCAATTCAAAGTCAGTGATGAATTATGGTTACATATTAGGAAGGATAGAATGAAGGGTGAAGGTAAAGTCCTAATACCAATCCGATATGGTCCATTCAAGATATTGGAGAATATTGGTACTAATTCCTTTTGTTTAGATCTACCAACCTACATGCAAATGTATTTAGTCGTAAATGTTGAGAATTTGAAGCTTTATGGGCCTCCTATGATTATAGATGAAGATGAAAGTATTCAAGTTCCAACAGTTGATGATTTTTCTCCAGAGTATTTGGACAAGCTACAGGAAGACTTTATTCTTGAGAAAAGAATCAGGACTTCACAACGAGGTGATGTGGAATATATTCGAGTTGGTATTAAAGGGGTAAATCCAAGTAATGAAAAATTGATGGAGATCAAAAGAGTGAGGGAGCTCTACGCTCACTTAGTTGTCGAATAATCAAAATGTTTGGTGGTCAAAAAGGCTTCCAACAGGGAGGAATGATCTAGGAGGATCCAAAATATTCACAGAGGTCCATAAGGATCTAGAATGCTCATAGAGGTCCTACAGGATTTAGAAATTCTCAAAATTCAATCATCCCAAATTCTCTAAAAAATTCCATTAATGCATAGAGCTCGACGATAGATTTCCAACGACAAAAAAATAACCTCGAACATAGTTCGTATGAAAAAGTTATGGTGGGTCAAAGTTGAAGTCAACTATGTCAAAAGTCAAAGTCAAAGGGGTCAAGGTGACACATGTCTCCATTGTAAGGGTGACATGTGGCACGATCCTAAAATCATACAATAATGATGTGGTCACACCCCAATATGTCATGTGGCATGACCGTACACTAACTAGGTAGGTGTTTTGACATACCGTATATACAAGTGGATCGATTGTTTATCTACACATGCCATAGATCAACCAATGAGAGGGTGCTATGTGGAAATATCCCATTGGTCTTTAATGGGTAACTTTTATTAAAATTTGTTGGAGTCCAGAGGATCGAACCCAGGATCAAAATTTGATGGAACCATCATACCATCACATTGTTCCTTAACCATTAGTGGCACAATTTGTATTTATGTTTGTGTAATGGTTTAGTACATGGAAGAAAAGGGCTGAAGGCCTAAGCCCCTGACCCTAGTTTTATGTATTATAATGTGACTATCAAACTCTCGCGGAGGTCGTTAAATAATTTCCACCACATGTTAATATAACATATGGTTATAACTTATGCCATACATTATAACCACACCATAAAATTATGGCATGGTCGATGAGGTTTGACTTGACACATATATGTCAACAAACTTATCCAATGCGCCAAAGGTGTGGGGTTTTTTTAGAAACTTCCTAACAAAATACTTAATTCTGACCAGTGGTTTCAGATGGTGGTTAAGGGTCCCACGCCCTATTTAATGGTGTCCGGACTGAGAAGGGTAGACAATCATAATTATGAAGAGTCTAGTCTTGATGTATGTGCTCGAGGATACCTAGACTTGGAGGCTTCACCGTAATGTGTGCCACAAGGTTTCGACATGAAAATTTAAGAACTTTATACTCATTTTCATGATTTTTCGCAATGAATTTGGTGGTGTACTGTGTTTCTTAGTTTAAGCAACCCAGAAAAAAGGTCATTGTAAAACAAAAACATTTTAGCATTAATAAAGAGGTCTCTATTGGAAGCAGACCTGAAGACATATCCCAAATCGTGCGAACTCCATTATCAAACTTATATATGTGATTTTAGTATTGTTGTTATATTTAGGCTTATCTATTTGCAAGTTATTTATCTTAAAAGTGTATTTGAATAGATAAGTTGATTCACATATCAATTACATACAATCAAGCGATCATTTCTATTTCAAAGGTCAAGTAGATGTTTATATGTACTACATATTAAATAACATCTAAGGAGTTTTCATATCAATAGAGCTCCCAAGGATAAGGATTGGTTGCAGGAAAGTAAGGAAATCTTGAGAGTCCTAAAGAAGAATTTGTAGGCCACTCAAAACCAATAGAATATGTATGCATATAGCCACAGGGTGAAATACAGATTTGATGTTGGGGACCTAGTCTTTCTCAAGTTTCATCCTTACAGGAAATCGTCGTTGAAGAAGAGAGGTGCAGAGAAATGCAGCCTCACTTTTATGGACCCTAGAGAGTGATCATGAGAGTTGGGGAGGTAGCATACAATATGGAGCTACCAAAGGATAGAAGGATCCACAACAACTTCCATGTATCCTTCCTCAAGAATTCATTGGGACAACAAGTCACAAGTTTGGTAGATATTCCTCCACTAGATGAGGAAGGGAAATTGGTTCTAGCTCCTGAGAGGATTGTTGATGTCAAGGAGAGGAGGTTGAGGAGAAAATTCAATAGAGAGTACTTGGTCATATAGAAAGGATTTCCGATGGAGGATGCTACTTGGGAAGGAGAGAATATCATACAAAACCTTAATATGGAGTTGCTTGAGGATAAGAAATGTTGGGAATAAAGGATTGTAATGTTCCCTTTCAATTGATCATAATGGAGGATGGCTTAATAACCTATACGAATTTCGTAGTCTATAGTTAACAAGGAAAAGGGATTCAAGGAGCTTTATTTGGTGTCACTAGGTTAAAATAATGACAAATTCTAAAGTGATATTAAATAAAAATAAATAATTATATTTAAATGAAATTGTAGGGAAAATAAAGTGAGGGTTTGATTTGCTAAAAAAGGAAAAATATCTAGAAGGGTTGAAGAAAGGATAAATAGAGGGGTAACCCTTCTCTTTTTATTATGATTTGATCTCTCATTTTGAAGTGCTCTTTGAGCCATTATTTCATTGGGGTTTAACAAAACCGTTCCACTATTGTATCTAGTTTTGGTGGTGCAATATCAACCCTAGCTAGACAAGAGGGGAATCAACCTAGGATTTCCATTGGAGGTTTATGTTAGGTTGGAGGTTGTGTAGGGAGTCTGTGAAGATTTTAGGAGATGAAAATCAATAATTTTACAGTTAACAGGAGGGTTTCAGAGAAACAATGATTGTGGGCATCCCCATGGGTTGAATATAGGGTGTCTTGTGAGGCCCTGCTAGATGTCCAACAATCTTCCTATGAGGACCTCTGTGATTGGGGTTGTAGCAGGCCATTTAGATCAAGTTCATGAGGGTTGCAGGAGGGATTGGAAGGCCTCTAGTAGAGAGGGCACTATTGGAGCAGAGCGTTAGGGCTTGGAGATCCATGACGTTCTGAGCATCATAGATTGGCATCATCCCATGTTTTCTTGTATTTCTTGTATTAGTAGTTTTACAACTTCCTTGCAACCATCAAAATTGTGTGTTAAGGATTATTTTGCAGCAATTATTAAAACCATTAGATATCATTGTATTGTTGTGATTGGGGGTTTCCATACATAATAATATGTCAAATTTATCTTCTCTATTTTGTGTGTAATGGATGCATGCAATATGTTTGACAATATTCTTATATGAGAAAATTGTTTGTAAGTAGTTAACAACAAAACTAATACAAGTGTTTGACATATTTTCACAAGAACACATAATATTCCCACCTATCCTAGTTGGGGACATTACACACTCTGTATGTCTTTCTCTCTCTCCCCCCTATCAAACTATCTATATTTCTCTCTCTCAAGCCCCCCTCTCTATATTCCTCTCCCTACCTCTCATAGTATCATACACTCTCTCTCCATCCCCCTCTATGTATTCCTCTCTCCCCATAAGACTCTCACACACTATAACAAGTTTGGTACATTGAAAGGAAAGAAATGGTATTGACCTAGACATGTCAATACCTAGACCTAGACATAGCAAGACCTAGACATGGAAAGGCATGTAAAGACCTATAACTAGACCATAGAATATGACCTAGACCATAGACCATGACTTATACCTAGACGATGACCATGACCTAGACTATGACATAGACCTAGAGCTAGACCTAGACCATGACCTAGACAATGACATAGACCTAGATCTAGACCTATACGATGACCTAGACCTATACCATGACCATGAACTAGACCATGACCTAGACCTAGACCATGACGATGACCTAGACCATGACCTAGACCCCCCTAGCTCTATCTCAGCCTAGGCATAACCTATACTTGACCCTTAACCCCTTCCACACCTGATACCTAAGTGTGTTATTCCTATACCTCTTAATGAAGGCCCTGTTGGAGCCGCCCTTGTTTTTTCACCTCGCGCAATTTTCGACGTTTGATACTTGACATTTAAAGTTGTTCTTCTTTTCCTTCCAAAA
>SNQJ01S0012573.1:132921-148345 GCA_010110895.2 Picea sitchensis | reverse complement strand
TAGGGTAGTGTAAATTTCAATTCCTGCAAGTGTGGTAGTTTAAATTTCTTTTTCATGCAAGTGTGATTAGACATGCTCCTAACTCTGAGGTGACATATGGGTAAGGACATGGTGGGTAGTGTAAATTTCAATTCTTGCAAGTTAGTGTAAATTTCAATTATGCAAGTGTGATATACATGTGCTGGTTCTAAGGGTCATAGAGTTGCTTCAGTGTAGATTCCTCACTGTCCTTACCAACTATCAGGAACGTTTTAATTTCCGCAACTATGAAGAGTAATTACTTTCCATTTCAGTGTGAGTGCTTTTATTAAAAAAAAAATTATTTCGGTTTTGGGTGCTATAAGAATCCTTTTTTAACATGGTTTAACAATGAGTTTAAGCTTGGAACAACTCACTCAGGTCCTAGCAAAAGTCAGGATATCCTCTTCTCTGGAAGAGGAGATCTTGACAATAGTTGGAAACTTAATTACTCCTCCAAAGGCGAACGAAAAATCAACATACGAAGAATCATGCATATTTAATAAAGAACAATTAGGCGAGCAGGAGGTCGAGGAGGACAGCGAGGAGCTGCAGCATGATCTGAGTAAGACAACTTATGCCTACGAAATACTTATCGAGCAATGGTTCCAAGTAAGTACTAGATTAGATCAATTTTGTTTTTGTCTTTATTCAGTGAAATCACAGTCTCAACAATTCAATCTGTTCTTTTTTGGAGATTTCTATTTTTCATGCGTAAAAATGAAAATGAACAAAATTTTACTAATGTTACGTAAATGGCTCCACTGGAAGTTTAATTACACGTAACTAATTGTTAAATCTAATTAACATAGAGTAGGTAGGGTAAATGAATAAAACCATGCTTTTGTTTTGCAGCTCTTGTTTTTGTTTCGAATAAGTATGCTCTCAAATACGTATGCTCTCTTCCTGCACCTTGTTACGATTTGGAAGATCAGAAATCATTCTAGGGAAATCCAACACTTCATGGTTCATAGCTTTACAACAAAGACAACTAGGTCTTCTCCCAGGGCATGCCTTAGCAAGATGTCCCAGTTTTCTACAGTTGTAACCGAGGGTTAATCCTCTCTTTCTTTTAAATGATCCTCGGCTTCTCCTGTAGTGCGCGCTAGGATCATAGGAGCTAACCTGCAATAAATTCTTTCTAGGATCTTGCATCCATTTGTTAGTCCAAACATTCTTTCTATGCATAAGTATAACATATCTTTCACTATTCTTATCAGATCTAGTCATATCAAATCTTCTTTCATCTATTAATACCCTAGTTTTCAAACTAGGACAGACTCTATTAAACATACTTAGATCCATACTCTGAAACAAAAATTTCCACTTATCTTACTTCTACAGAGCATAAACCTTCCAGATCTAAAAATTTTAACTATTCTTACCTTTATCAGAGCACAGAGCTTGCAGATCTTACCTATTTTTAATCAGACATTCTCACTTTTACCTTTCTTAGGGCACAAATCTTTTGGATCTTACCTCTTTTATTCATATCAGACTTATTTTCCTTAGCACAAAGCTTTTTAGGTCAAGTAGAATGTTGCACACTAGGGCAACATATCTATGCACAGAGCTTTCACAGTTTCAGGATGGATCTTTGAACAAAGGTTCTTCTTTCTCAGTTCCCAGCAATCACAGTTTTAGGTCCCAGCAACGGAACCATTTGTTGGCACAGGGACAGACCTAGGGTTCACCGCTACAACAACGCACCAACAAAGCCCTAACTATCAGCCCTTTCGGCAACACCTGCGAAGTAGATGAAGTCTCACCCGAGGTGGAGGAAGGGGTGGTTACAAGACTCAGGTGTCTGCAACCTTAGATGGGACACAGATCTGTGATTATAATACTTAATAAATCACTTAACACCATCAATTCCTCAATGTATAATCAATAATCACTTCATTGATAAAACAAGGCTTCACAACATTCACACTAATATAACGTACTTAAGCACTTAGCATGAATAGATAGGTCAGATCTAGTAGATAAAGCACTCAATACATTCATATAGATCAAATATAACATTCTTATACATCATTAGCACTAAGCATAGGCATATCTATCTAATCATCTCTAAGCACTCAGCAAAAGAAGATATAAACACATCCAGACAAGCACAAAGCAAGACAACACAGTTTTTACACGGTTCACCCTCTCTCTAGGGATACATCTACCAACTCTTCTTCTTCATTATCTTCAATCAATCGGTTACAAGAATAGATCCATCAAAACCCTACTCTGCATAGAACAGAATATCTGTGCAACTCATTAGATCCTTCTTCCTTGCATTACAACACTCAGCCTTCCACAATTTGTTACAACCACTTGCACTTAGCTTTGCAAGTCTCTTACAGTCATTCACAAAGCGCTTACAGACTCTACTTGCACTTAGAATACATTCACATCACATATATGCACTATCCAACTACTTCTTACATTGCCTATCCTTCTATTTATACATACAAAATAGGTCTAAACATGGGTAAACCCATGGACCGACATCCCATTCTCGTTACATATTCCCCAAAACCCAAAAAGGATCCAAAAGTGGGTCAAGATCCTGTGATCTCTGCTTCATCTTGCGCTCCTCCTTCAACAGGCTGTCGAAGTCCCAAAATAGGTCACGATGACCAAGAATCTCCCAAAACTTTGTCAAGGGCCAACAACATGCACCAAAACATCCAAGATATGTATCCAACCATATACCTTAAGCATGTGCCAAGCATTAATGAAATTCCTCAACAATATGCCATTACATGCCTTAAGCATGTGCCAAATAACCAAGATACAAACCTCAAAAACAAATAGAGAACCATACCTTTCAACATGTGATAAACCTTGTGCATACCATCACAGACCCTCATACCTTCTTCATCTTCAACAATAAGAGAATAGTATCTTCATCAAACTTTACCTCAGTCTTGCGGGACTAGTTTTTGAATTAGTCACAAACCCTAACTTTCAACAAGCATAACTTCGTACCTATAATGAATAAGGTTTGAAACTTGTACCCAATCTTCTTCAATATCATCTCTAAAATTCCTCCAAGTTTCACTCCTTGAATCGTCCTTGAAAAGGAGTTATAGCTAAAATGGTTGATCTTGTTGAATTCTAGACTATTCTAGAGAGCAAACTTGTAGAGAATTCCACACACTGAATATTTGATATCTAGTTCTAAAACTCACACACAACATACTAAGGACCGTATTATTTCCAATGAAATTTGTCTCATATAATTTGGATCCTCTATGAAGAAGTTATGACTATTTTTCTCAGAACACTTATTTGAGACTAGTTTCAGGACTAGTCAAAAACCCTATCTTTCACATAGTGTATATCCAAAATAAAATGACCTAGAAGATAAAATTGTTACCACAAGTACCTCGATATGTATTAGCAACAGCCTCCAAGTTTCTCTATCTAAATCATTCTATAAAAAATGTTATAGAAAAAATGGTAATATGACCTTTAAATAACATAGCTTAGAACACATCATCATAAGACTTCATCCTCCATTGGAATTTATCCCTTCTTCTCTTCATCTTCCCTATGAAATTTTCCTTAGATATACTTGGTTACCTAAGATAGAAATCACTTGAATTGATGTGACAAATGAACTCCTAGGTGCCTTATTTATACTATATCTGGCACCCTCTTTTTAGGGCCGACTTGACCCAAAAAAAATTCAATTTAATTTTTCAATGACTATTCCATTGAGACTGACTTTACCAACAATATACTTAATATTCATTGCAATGGGTATAAATCGTAACTTCTTCTTTTTCTGCAACAACTTTTATTCTTTTAATTAATTTGGGATTGAATTGTCACTTCTTGTTACAATTGTTTAAGGCTTCTCAACCATACTTCGGGGCTTCCATCTTCAATAAGGCATGTCTCCTCAACCGTGAGGAACCACGTGGCATACCACCTATCATTGGAAAGGACATGACGAGGAATATCCATCTATTAGTTTTTTGCATGCATTTGTAATTTCCTTCACACTCTTTTTCATTAAAAAACTTTGAGCTTCATGACCACACCTTTGGGGCTTCTTAACCACTTAACCATATTTCCAGGGCTTTGTGTAGAATTCTTCAAAGCGTATTCCCGTGAGGGACATGTTTAAATCTATTCCATAAGGGGACCAATTTGGAGACTTCTTCAAATAAACCCACAACTTCTATATGCTTATTCTAGAATTTCTTTGGGGATTCTTCTAAGGTTGTCCAGGGTTGACATCAATGAAAACCAACTATCCAACAATCTCCCCCTTTGTCATTGATGGAAAAACTCATAATCCACCTATGACCAATTCTCCCTATATTTATCTCCTCATGTTTTTCTCCCCTTTGAAATCAACGAAAAAGGGTAACTCTCTTTGGGGTTTCTCCCCCAATCATCATGCTTCTGATATTCTCTCTTGATCTTTCTCTTCCCTTTTGATATCAAAAGAAAAGAGTGACTCCCCCTGACAGTATATCTTCTATGAACAATATATTTTTGTATTCATGTGCTCCCCCTATCTTCATTCTTTTGATCTTTCTCTTTTTCTTTTGTTCTTTCTCTTCCCTTTTGACATTAAGGGTAACTTCCTCTAATGATTTTTCTCCCCTTGTCTTCTTTTGTAAGATGTCATGTGCAATGTGGGGCTTCCTGTATATGTTTTCTTTCATCTCTTCTAGTTCTCTTCATCCATTCGTGCTTCATGATTATGTAAACCACTAACATATATAAAAAGCATTCATATTAAGATTACTTGACTTCAAGTCTTCAAGGCTTGTCATCTTCACTGAATTGGCATCAATGACATAATCATCCAACAATATTCACTTGATTGTATAATGCTTCCTGGTAGTTTCTCTTTGTCTTGTTATGCCTTTTACTACTTGCCTTCCTGTGACTAGCTAGTTTCACCTTCTTTACTTCTGATTCATTTTCTTTACAATGAGTTGATATTCCTTTCTGTAATTTATTCTGAGATCATGCATTCATCCACTGTCATGTATCCTCTTCGATTCATGTCAAGTATTGTCTTTTGGACCTGCCATATATCTCATGAATTCATTTATGTCCATATGTCATGAAGCTTTCCATGACTCTGCTACGATGTTTACCCATCTATCACTTTACTATTCTGAAGACTTCTTTGAATCTACTGCAACTTATCACTACATATTCCCACTTCTCAATTTGTCTGCTCAATATGAAAATTAGACTCTACATGTCTACAACAAGTACACATTCTCAAATGCATGCATGGAATCCTCTATACAATCATGAATCTCTGCCTCAAAAGTGTATCAATGATATTCTTTGTAACTACCAGCTGACTTCTTCACACCTGCATGGGGATGTGTTTTGAAAAAATAATATGTCACAAGATATTATATACCTTTTCCATCAAACCATTCATAATCTTCCTTCCAAAATATGAAAACACTTCAATTTCTCATAATATAATTATCTAGTCTCTAATAGTTGTTTCCTAGACTCTCCCTCTTCAATATTCACATTGTTGGGAGTCTTTGAACCGGTTGGCTTAGAACAATGGATGAAGTATCTCTAATGTGGAGTCATCATTGACATGTTCCTCTTTACCTATAGATTAATCATGATTTCGCACTACTTCAAATCCTGAGAGTATGATTTATGGGAGTACTTCATTCACTTGCTCTTCATTCACCTGCTTTTCATTCACCTATTGTTTGTGTCCTTGATTTCTTCTCCAAACCTTCTTGTTTCTAATATCATTGTTTTCTTTCATGGAGGTATCCATCATGCTTCTAAAACCACGAGCTATGTGTCCATAGTTGTGGAATTTTTAACATTCAATATTGTAGGGGGGCACATAAACATTTATTTCTTAAACATTTCTTTTGTAAGCTCTGCAATCTATATCTTTATGTCCAAAGTTATTACAAGTAAAACAATAACCATAAAATAAGATTTGATACCTCAAAGTGAATGATCTTCTTTGTGATATAGTCCTTCTGAATTCATGCCTTTGTTGATCATGAGCTTCTCTTATGTTGTTTCTTTCACAATGATTGAAGCTTCCTCGATACCTGGAGGTAGAAGGTCTACCTTGAAATACCTCTCTTCTGCATTCATTCCTCTTTGACTCTTATTGACCAAGATTCCTTCCTCTAAGAATGTCTACATAGTTCTTAGCCTTTTCTTCATTCTTCCTTTCTAGTAACATGTAACATTTCTCTTCAACTTTCTTTACTGGTGGTGTGGAGCTTCCTCTCTCTTCAAAATACTTGTTGAGCTTGAAAAATTCAACCCTTAATTTGATGACGTATTCTTAAATATTCTCATAATATTCTTCATTCTTCATCATCTGGATCTTCATCACTTCTTATGTTCTCTTTGCTTCTTCAAATTGGGTCTTAAAGGAGATGATTTATTCTACAAGTCTTCTTTCTTGTTGACTAAATTTTGCTTCAATCTTGTTTAAGTCCTCATATCTTTCCTTAAGATGACTTGTCAAAATGTATTCTCTTTTCTCTACTTCCTTTATTTGGGATACTATTTCAGCTTCCAAACACGGTTTTTATTTTAACTGATCCTTGAGAGTTTCTTCAATCACTTTGGTTTCTTCCAGCTGAGATTTTAAGTTTATGATAACTTTCTTGATGTTATAGAAATATTTTCCTCACCTTATGCAAATTTTCTTAGAAGGCCTTGTTCCATTTCCCTATGCAAACTTGAAGGCCATTTTTTCAAACCCCATAGATAAAAACAATATGTTTCCACATATACGCGCCCTACCTATTATACAGCATGTGTATACACAGGTTGCACCACTACATCCCACGTACATCGGGTTTTTTTCCCAAAATTAGAAAATGGTGTCGGTTTTCCATGTCACGTCATGAGATCCATGATCCTTCACCCTTCCATATACTGGAAATGTTTCGACTCGGCCGTTCAATTCCACTTGAAGGATATAAATGGGACAAATTCGAGCTATGGAAAAGAGGAGAAGAATTCAATTTTGAGAGCAAAGTTACTCAGGAGAAATTATTCACTTTATATTGAGTCTGCATCCCTTTATCCTTTTAAGCCTGAACACATTGTCCAGCCTCCAAGATCTTCCCTACATGATTGAGAACCTCATTGTCTCTCTTATATGAGCTTGCCTTTGGTGGAGGATTGAAGT
The DNA here is from genome assembly GCA_010110895.2 of Picea sitchensis. Classification (NCBI taxonomy): domain Eukaryota; kingdom Viridiplantae; phylum Streptophyta; class Pinopsida; order Pinales; family Pinaceae; genus Picea; species Picea sitchensis. The sequence goes on along the minus strand of SNQJ01S0012573.1, from coordinate 141,159 downwards.
GGTGGAGGCCCAGTTGGAAGGGACTTAGTTTCTCAGTTTCAAACCATGGCGACACGGAAGTTTGTAAACCATTCACTTCTACAGATTACATTTGAATAGAAATACTATTTTCTCATCCAATTAATATCTTTCAAATATTTGAATTGTTATTCCATGGGTGTATTTGTTATGAATGTTGATGGATTATGCTATTGAATGTGCTAACATTTTATATTATCACCATATGCTTGCATTTCTTGGTTGTTGAGGACAAGTTGCAAGTGTATTTCTTTGAGTCAAGTGCTCAACGGTGGACTTCATCGAACGTCTAGATGAGGTATGATTTTTGTCTTGTCTCATTAGCATATTTGTTTATACAGCATACATGATATTAGAGTTGATTTCTGCAGTCATTTCCTTCTGTTGTGGTTTACCCTTGGCCATAGAGATATTTTCCTCGTAACTGAACTGGCGACCATATTGGGGAGATGATCTTATTTTCAAGGTTTGGAGTGTTTTTCTCCATTTATTTCTCTCGTTTATATTGAGTTTCTTGTCGTCTGACTGCTTGACAACCTATGTTCATTATGAGTCTGAATTTCTTAGCCTTCTCCTTAGCCTAGTTGTGTTTTAACACATATACGCAGGTTTTTACCTAACATTTGTGTACATATGTGTGTTGTCCTTCTGCAAGAGGCGTATATATGCATTTTTCTCCTAAACAGCCGCGTACATCATCCTTTTTTGCTTGGTTGTTGGATTTGATGTTTGTTGGGTAAGTTTTGATGGTTGTTGAGTCTTCTTGGGTCTTTGTTGTGACTCTTAAGTGTCTTTGGAATGATAGGAAACCTTTATTTGCTTGAATTTTTTGGCGGTGCCTTTCTCATCATCCTTTTCATTTGATTGTCTTTGCATCTTGGGTTGGGTGTTTTCTTCTTTATATCGTACTTGGTTTGTCTCTGTTTACATACAATAGAATTTTTATATCAAGTTGTTGTTTAGTCCTTTCATTTTCATTTTTTTATAGTGAAAATACAAAAATATTAGGCATTTTGCATTGATGGAATTTGATCTTTTAGGTCCTTATCATTGATATTAGTACATGTATAGAAAGATTGCATCTTATTTGGAATTGCAGAACTAAATTGAAAATTGAATTTTGAAAATCATATCATTTATTGGGAATTGAAGTTAGGACTTTGCATTGTATTCATATTCATTTATTTTACTTGTTGAATCATAACATCATTAGTTTCACAACCGAACTTTATTGAGTAAGTAAGGCCACTAAAATCAACACTGATAATTTAAATTGATTAGAAATGATTTTATTTTCTAGGGTGCACAAATTAGATTAGGATTGAGAGCCTTGGAATAGGATGTTTTGAGTAAACTTATGCAAGGCTATTAAATCAACATATGTGTCTGACTAAGGGAGTGGTGAAATCCCTTGTATAATTGGTGACGTCAGGAGGCTCCGCTTACACCGGAGTTAAGCACAAGTTTGCATGTGGTTGGTTGAGGGGATATCCCCCCAATACCTTCTTAGCATCAGATATATTTATGGGGATCTATTAGTATATGGATACTTTGCTAGTACCTTTACCTCTGTGAGAGGCGGTACCTTCTAGGTTTTGGTCTTTGTTACCCTTCCCATACAGTGAACCTGACTTACAACTGTTCTCTTGTGCATCGTTTATATCATGTTTTCTTAGTTGCTTGACTTAGGTACCACATAGGTTACTTACAGGGGTTATTTTGTAGGTACCCTGGGTCAGATAAGGGTCAGACAACACACAACCTTTATGGAGGATTACCTCTCTAGGGGGATCTGACCGACTGGTTGTTAAGCCCATGAGGTCCCTTATAATTGATTATGATACCTATGATATTTAGCAGGGAGTCTCAATCCCCTCTTGGGTGAGGCATGTCTACTTTAGGGAGGGAGGCCCCTTTCATCCACTTTATCTTGTTTATGTTCATATTGGCCTTTTGTTTTATTTTGGTGTGCTCTTTGATTACTAGTTGGACTTAGAATTTGTTTTTTTATATCTCGAGTCTTGAGTCATCGTGGATCCATACCATCTTCCTCCTAGGTCTCGTCGCTTGTTACAGTTACCACCACATTTTGAGTCTTTTCCTTCTAAAAGTTTTAAAGTTATCAAACATGGTACACACACATCCACTTACCAGACTTGTGATCATACAAGGATGAGTATTGAATCGATTCAAGAAGATATTGGGAGTCCTTCAACTCCCATACCTACTATAGTTAACGGTACCCCTTTGAAACCTTCAACCACAATGGTTGTAGTGTTGGAGGTTCATATCTTCACCTCTACCCATCCTATAGTGAATACTCAACCTATAGCCATGAACCCTTTCGGGTCCCTTTGTCACTCACTGGGATATAATGTTGAGTCCATCACTATGGCATCTAGTCCTTTTTCTTATGGTATGTCAAATTTCACATCGCAATTTTCAACCTTTGTCCCAACGTCTAGTTCGAATACTAGTATTGGACTTGGGGGCACATCTCCTCCACATACTCCATTCTCGTTTGGTGGTACCCATGTCCCACAAATGAATCCTACAGTTGGAGTCTCTCCTCCTTTTAACCTTGCGTCTAATCTTGTTCCTAATGCTTCTAGATGGAGTAACCAACCTGGTGAACAAGCTACTGCTTACAGTCCATCCTTTACACCCACCTCCTCTGTACCGATTCCGAACAACACATTTGGCATGATGAATCCACCTTTATCCTATGGATTCACACCCTGAGGAGGTCAGTTTCATACCTTGGGAAACCCTCAACCTGGAGCCCGGCTGGGGGCAGTTTTTACAACTCTCATCAGAACATTCCTACTGGAATGGTGCCCAAGCAACCCCTCATGAATCAATTCGTAGTAGGGTCTTACAATCCCAGATAGGGCCATGGTGCTTACCAGAACCCTAGATGGGTTGCAATTCCCCAACAACAATCTTTCCAGGGAGCTTGGGGCTAGATGTCGCAACCTCATCTCCCTTTTATGGCCACACTCAATATGCCAGACTTTTCCAAGTTAATGAATGATCATGTGTGTCATGATCCGACATGGCCACCAAAGTTCCTTCATATATTCCAAAATTTGAAGGCAATAATGGTGAGGATCATGGTGATCACGTTACTACTTTTCACCTTTGGTGCTCTTCGAATTCCCTTAACGATGATTCTATTTGGTTAATATTGTTTCAATGCACCCTTATGGGGGTCGCCATGAAATGGTATATCGAGCTACCTAGGGGGACATACGAAACCTTTAGTCAGATGGTATTAATCTTCCTCAACCACTTCCAATGGTTGGTTCATTACGATGTTGGCTTAGAAATTTTTTTAACCTTACGTTGGGAAAAAGCCACTCATATTTCGGATCACATCCAGGAGTGGCGTAGATGGAAGAGGTTGATCAAAACCTGCATACCCCCAGAATTCCTACTATATTGGTTCCTCAAGTCTCTACCGCCTTATATTTTGAAGGATGTTTCTACATACGAGGTTACATATGAGGAAGAAGCAATTTTTAAATCCCAACAGTTAGATCTTATATATGCTCAGTCTGGGATGTTATATGATATTCTTCCAGACGCACCGAGGTCAAAATATGAACCTAGACAAAATATCAGGCCTCATTCTGATGGCATTGTGGGTTCCACCAATGTGAAATCTGCAGACTCGGTGACAAGCCATTTGAAAGAGTTGTATCTAAACCAGTCTGTAGGAGGTCCAGCTTCATATATGTCCTCCACTCCCACTCAATCAGTGGATGTACATTATGTGAAATCATCGACCAACCCGAATGGTAACCAACAACCAAGAGAGAATAAAAAGAAAGGATGTAATAATAATTGTAGGGGTGGGAAGAATAATAATAAACCAAAGGACAACATTAATAATGAGAAGTCAAATAATAATGTTGGTGTGGGAAAGAAAGAAAGGTGGAAGTTGAAGTTTCCCTGCAAGCTTTGTACATATGATCACCTTACCCATTTATGCCCCAAAATTTTGAAAGTTGTGAGGCTTTTATCTCTATCGCTCGTTGTGTTGGCTAATCCTTTTCCACATAATCAGCACATGGCCTCAAGCTCCTCAAATGTCGAAAATGCAGTGAGTGGAAGTCAAAACCCACTGACGCAAGACAGTGATCATTTATGCATCAATATGGTTAAATATGAGGTTAATGTAGCCTCTCGGTCTTGCGATTATAGTTCTCCATAGATTGTACCTGGTCTAGAGTCTCCCCCTCCTCCGGAGATGCCTTTACAGATCGAAAAACCAGAGCCCACGCCTCATATTCTGAAAGGAGTACTCAAGCACTCTACCCATAATCCTAATGCTAGAGCCACCCAGAATTACTCTATTGTTGGCGATCTGGGTCAAACCCCTTGTGCGATGTCGGATCTAGAGGTACTCCAGACGTGTCCTTCACAGAGGAATGCCTTTTTATCTGCGTTAGGATCTCTATATCCTTGTGGCTCAAAAGTTATCAAGTTTCATGTCACATATGTGAAGCCTCGCTTTCCTTACCATGTGGCATTCCAATTCCATGTGGATTACTCAAAGTATACCATCAAGCATACTGTTGTTGATGAAGGTGTTGCAACATGTGTGATGTCCCTGGTCTGTTGGAAAGCCCTCAGATCTCTGACCCTTTCCTAGTCTCTGACCATGTTGAATTTTCTTAAGGTTGTTCCTTCCACCCTCACGGTATTCTTCCTACATTTCCAGTTCAACTAGGTGGGAAGACGGTAGAGGTGGATGTTGAGGTGGTTGATGTGCCCCTCGATTATAACTTGTTACTAGGACGCAATTGGACGTATGATATGACTACAATCATATCGTCTACCTTTTGAACTCTCTATTTTCCTCACGATGGGAAGATCATGACGATTGATTAGTTGTCCTTTGTGAACACTACCCCCAATGCATTTATTGGACTGTTGATCCTCGTGATCTACAATTCTCATTCGTAAACTGAGAATATCTATGTCAGAATGTATTCATCCCTTACGGGTACCTTCTACTTCATTGCATCGGTTCATCATATCTACGCCATGTCCAGTAGGCTCGTTTCGTCAGAGAGGTATGTTCCTTTCCGCACTTCCTATTTTAACAATCCTTGGACCCTACCTTCCTCAACTGCATCTTTTGAAGGTCAGTCACATTCTAGAATTTCCATGCCACTATCGACAGCAGATATTGTGTATCAATTTGTTCTTGAATCTTCTGTCGATTCGGATCATGTTACCCCGCAGACGGACGAGGAGGATCCTGTTCTAGAGCCCATGTGGGCCACTTCATCATCTTGTTCACATGACTGCCTCGATGCAACTTTATCTTTGGATGAAGCTATAATAGAAGCCATGAATGGTTCTGACAAGCCATGGGATGATATGCATCATCGCTCTTATTTTATCCCAGATCTTGCCAAAATCGAACAAGATGATTTTAGATCTACTTTAAGCGAGATAGTCGATCACACTGTAGTTCCACTTGATACGCACGGCATTTATGCCGAAGGAAACATGGCGAGTATCTCTCCTACCATCACAATCGATATCTCTCATACCCCTGGAAAGATTGAAAATGTATACATCAGTGCGGATTGTTCACTAGAAGAAATTATGATCTACATTGAGCTCTTCAAGGAATTTTATGATGTATTTTCTTGGTCATATGAAGAGATCCCAAGAATCGACCTTTGAATTATCGAACATGAGATTAAAACTTACCTAGATGCCAAACCTATTCGGCAATTATTTAGAGTTTTCAATCCTAGGAAGGCCCCTACTATTAAGGCAGAGGTAGAGAAACTTCTTAATGTTGGATTTATCGACCCGGTTCCCTTCATTGAATAGGTATCTAATCCTATTCCTGTGAATAAAAAGCAAGGAACCATCCGCGTAGGCATGGATTTTCGTGACCTGAATAAAGCTTGTCCCAAAGACAACTTCCTGACACCCTCCATTGATCAAATTGTCAATGAATGTGCGGGAAGTGAAGTTTTTTATTTCATGGACGGATTTTCAGGGTATAACCAAATTCATATTAAACCCGAGGACCAATATAAGATGAAATTTATTTTCTCTTGGGGTACTTTCGCATACCAAAAGATTCATTTTGGCCTTAAGAATGCTGCAACAACCTTCCAATGTGCTATGACCTTTGCATTTCACGATCTCAAGGATATAATCAAAGTCTATCTTGACGATCTTGCTGCTCATTCCCATAAGAGAGTGGATCACCCTAAGCACCTTCGGCTAGTCTTTGAAATATGTCACCATTATCACATATGCTTGAACCCTCATAAATTCATCTTTTGCGTTAGGTCAGGTTAACGTTTAGGATTTTTAGTCTCTGATAATGGGATCATGGTAGATCCATTAAAGGTTGAGGCAATACTTCGATTTCCTCCCCCATGCACTACTTGTAAACTTCAAGGTTTACAAGGGAAAGATAAATTTTTATGACATTTTATAGTGAACTATGCCAATATTACTAAGGGTTTCATGCGTCTCTTGAAGAAGGAAACTCATTTTATCTGGGATGAGAAAGCCCAGGAATCCTTTGATGCTTTGAAGAATGCCTTGGTATCGATGCCTCTGTTGAAGTCTCCAGACTACGGTAGAGATTACTTGCTTCATGTCATCACATCCAAAGAGACGATTGGTATGGTGTTGGTTCAGGAGGATGTTGAGCTTCGTGAGAACATAATTTACTATCTTAGTCAAAAATTAGTCGGCCCTGAACTCAAATATTCTCATGTTGAAAATCTAGCTTTAGCTGTCGTCGATGCAGTACAATGATTATGACACTATATATTACTTTGAAAAACTATTTTGTTTGTCGATGTCAATCCATTTCAATACGTCCTTACTAGGCGTATCATAGGGGGGGAGTACAATAAATGGATTGTCATTCTACAAGAATTCGATCTCGATTTCTCTTCTGGGAAATCCAAAAAATCACTAGTTTTTGCAGAGTTAATATTCGAGTTCCCTCAATTAGACTAAGATGTTATTCATGTTGATTCATTTGCGGATGAACACATTTTCCTTGTCTCGTCGTCATACCCCTGGTATGGAGATATTGTTCTCTATCTTCAAACTTTGAAGTTCCCTCAACATCTCTTGCGAGATGACTGACGGTGTATTCGGTACCAGGATAAGAAATATCTTATCATCGGTGACACTTTGTATCGTCGATGAGTAGACAATAGCATGTGTCATTGTTTAACTCACAAAGAATCTAAGTCGGTTCTAAACAACTGCCACAATAGGGCTTCTGGTGGTCATATATCCAGGCTTGCGACAACCCAGAAAATTTGGCGAGCTAGTTATTTTTTCCCATCTCTCTTTAAGTATTGCATTGAAGAAATTAAGAAGTGCCACCCCTGCCAGGTGTTCACTCAAAAAATGTTCTTTCATCCATCCCCTCTCCATCCAATCATTACCATCGGTCCGTTCACCAAGTGGGGGATGGACTTTGTGGATTGCAACCCAACTTCGGCTGGGGGGAATCAACACATTATCGTGCCCGTAGAATAATTTACAAAGTGGGTCGAGGCCATTCCTATATTTAAATCCGATGGTAAGACTGTTTCCTTTTTCGTATTCAATCAAATTATAGCAGCTTCGGAATCCCAAGTGATATTGTCACTGATCCTGGAAGTCACTTTCAGAATGAAATAATTAAATATCTAGCATCAAAACTGGGTTTTAGGCATGGTTATTCTTCCCCTTACTACCCCCATGCTAATGGACAAGTAGAGGCCGTGAACAAGTCTCTCAATACTATTTTACAGAAAATTGTCAGCCAGAGCAAATCTAACTAGCATATCATGCTTTATCCATCACTTTGGGCATACCAAACCTCGGTCAAGAATTCCACCATTTTTTCCCCTTTACAGTTAGTACATGGTGTGGAGTTGATACAGGTGGATATTGGTGGCCACCCACCTTTTCCAACTGGCTCAAAACAATTTTCTAACAATTTTGGCAATTTACTATTTTTAGCAATTTTAACTTCTGGGGCCATTTTGAGGGCCTAAATGAAGGTTTTTAGGGATCGAGCTTCTCAACGATATATAAAGGAATTATTGAGCCCCAAAAATGAATCTCCTCGATGATACCTTTCCAATGGGCTATCATATGCCTAAAATGGATATCGTATGCAAAAGTTACGACCCCGGAAAGTTGATGTACTAACTTACCCAAACGGGG
>SNQJ01S0012573.1:96819-128499 GCA_010110895.2 Picea sitchensis | reverse complement strand
CCACTAGATATGGTGCCATATCCCGCCAGCCGCCAAATAGCAGCCCGCCTAAACCTCTGCCAATTGTTATAACAAAATACCAAAGGAAACTAGAGTTCGTGGGTTCAACCCAGGAACCTCCACCAAACAAATGCCTTCAAATAGCCTTCACCCACCATTAGGCCAACGACCTCATTTATTCGTAATCGCCCAGATTTTTATATAAAAAGGAGTTTCCGCCAATGCATGAGGGGGGGAACCAAGAGCGTGGCCATATGGACTGGGCATACATTTCAAGAAATTTTTCCAGACATTAGTTGCAAGTGTGGGCATGAAAACTGAGGCGATATTTTTCTTGGGTCTGAAAGTGCTAGAATTGGATCGAGGTGTGGAGACAGTCATTTTTAGGTAATTTGATGCCACGAATGTAGTGGTTATGTTTTTTTTCTGATCTGAGCAAATCTTTTGTAGCATAATCTAGAATGAGGTATACTTATGTGTTTTTCCCAATTCTTTTGTGGAGTTAATAAAAAGGCCTACCCGTTTGAGAGCAGGACTCGGAAACATAGTCCACCAGAGATGAAATCTGTTATCAATTTTTTGCGTTCATATTTCATGCTTATGTCTCTTTCCTTTTGATATTTTCCTTATTTATGGCGTACTTTAGTTTATGCTCATTTAATGCAATTCTTTAATAAGTCACCAAATGAAAAGATCATGGATCATGTTGGTATCAGAGAGGTCGTCTTTGACTTGAATTGTTGAGTATGAATGCTTACTAGGGCCAAGCATAAGAAGGGTGAAGGAACTCTTAATACTTGCAACCCCGAAGTTGGTCATACATCTCGAAGGAAGAAAATGGCAGAAGAGGACAAGTGTGATGAACAAGAGAAAAACTTCCACATGGTCTTTTATCGCATGTCAGAAATGGTCGAATGAGTGTATGGAGATTAGGAGAAGAGGATGAAGAAGAAAGGGAAGAAAAAGGAAGCACACGCAGATGATGATGCTTTGTTAAACCAAGGGGCTAGGGGAGATCCTCCTGAGCCTCCATATTCACCTTCAAGTTCTAGTTCTTCTTCCTCTGAGCATTCTCATCATTCTCATCATTCTAGCCATAAAGCCTCTTTTAAGAAACCATTATTAAATCTTGATGTAAAATTTGATTTACCTATGTTTAATGGAGATGATAATCTTGAAAAGATAGATAATTTGATCTGACAGGTTGAATTATATTGTCATGTTCAACATATTGATGAAGAGGAAGTTAAAGTGCAACTGGCTTCTCTTCGGTTGGAAGGCACTGCTCTCGTATGGTGGGAGAGAAAGCTTCAGGACAGGAGTAAGTGTGGTAATATTCTTCCCTCATGGTCGGAATTTAAATCAGAGATAAGGAAGCATTTCTACCCATTAGGGTATTTACATAAAGTGATGATGGAATGGAAAACTTTAAGGCAAAGTAAAGGTCAAACCGTACAAAGTTTCACAGAATAATTAGGAAGAAAGCTTTGGCATTGAACATTCATTTGGATTATTATGAAACTTTAATGAAGTATATTGGCTCACTTCACAGTTATATTCGTCATACTTTACTCTTGTTTAACCCCACTAGTCTTGATGAATTTTGTGTGCAAGCCACTCACCTTGAGAACAGGGGGAAACATGTTCAAGAAGATCCCATGAAGAAACCTTCTAATTTCCCACAAAAGACTTTCAAGAAGTTCAAAAGGAAGGACAAGAAGACTGCTACAGTAATGAGAGAAGGAGGAAAACCATCTTGCACCCATTGCAAGAAGAGCGGTCATGATGAAGAACATTGTTGGAAACTGCATCCAGAAAAGAAACCGAAACCGTTCGACGGAAATGGGAAGACAAAGACCGTTGCTACAGTGCAGCAAGATCTTGGTTCCAATTCAGGGGATGAAGGAAAGATCACATCGGTTGGAGTACAAGGTAAAGATTCCCTTCATGCTAGTTCAAGTTACAATAATGAATCTCATGTTCATGAACAAAAGAGGAATGAGTTATTTCATATATGAGTTGTATCTAAACATACTAAGATAGATACACTATTTGATATGGGTTCCAAAGTAAAATTAATATCTGAAGCACTTGTCAATAAGATGGGTCTTGAAACAAAACCACATTTGAAGCCTTATCCTCTTGGTTGGGTATGTGATAAAGAAAAACTTAATGTCACCAAACAATGTAGGATCAGATTTTCTATTGCTTCAAAGTTGATTGATGAAGTGGATTTGGATGTTGTACCACTTGATATATGTGGCATAGTGTTGGGGAGTCCTTATATTTATGATAGAAAAGAAGTCTTCTTTCATCATGAGAACAAATACCACCTTACTAAAGGGGGAGTGGAATATATTGTTAGCTCTCACAGCATGAGGGTAAATACAACACTTTTTAGTGCAGGGAAAATGAAAAGACTCATAAACACTAATAAGAGATATGTACTCATGGTCATTAGAGAGAAATATGTCAGGACATCCGATGCTTTCCAAAGGTGTGATCCATCTCATAAAAAGGAATTAATTGATATTGTTTTTAAGTATGATGATATTTTTCAGGAACCAGATGGATTACCTCCTAAGAGGGAAATCCAACATGAGATACATCTTCAGCAGGATTCTCCTCTTCCTAATGTGGGCATGTACAGGATGTCTGTTGTGGAGATGACAGATATCAAGAAGCATATGCAAGACTTATTGGATCAAGGGGTCATCAGGCCGAATTCATCTCCTTGTGGTTCTCCAATCGTGATGGTGCCAAGAAATATGGCACATGGCGAATGTGTGTCGATTACCGAGCCTTAAATAAAATCACAGTGAAAAATTGATACCCTCTTACTCGTATAGATGATTTACTTGATCAATTGAAGAATGTTGTTTATTTCACTAAGTTAGATTTTCACAGTGGATATCATCAAATCAAGGTTGCAGAACAAGATTCATGAAAGACTTCCTTTAAAACCAAACAGGGATTTTTTTAGTGGTTAGTTATGGCATTTGGGCTTTGTAATGCTCTGACAACTTTCATGCATGTGATGAATGAGGTATTCATGCCTTTCCTAGATGACTTTGTGATTGTGTATTTAGACGAAATTATTGTTTTTAGCGGGACTTGGGATGAACATGCAAGGCATGTAAAGTAGGTATTGGATACTTTGGAAAGGGAAAATTTGTATGTGAAAATGTCTAAATATGAATTTTGCAAGACTACACTTGTATACTTAGGTCATATTGTAGGAGGAGGACAATTGAAAATTGATCCTTCCAAAATTGATGTAATTGTAAATTGGCCTGAGCCAAAAAGTGTAATTGAAGTCCAAATCTTCTTTCGTGCAGTCCAGTATTAAAGGAGATTCATTCCCAACTTCTCCTTTATAGCAGCTCCTTTGCATGCCTTAACCAATGTGAATAACACTTTTCAGTGTGAAGGAAAGCAACAAAAATCTTTCGACACTTTGAAGGAGAAGATCAGTATGGCACCAGTATTAGCATTGTTGAATCTTTAACAGCCTTTCGAGATCGAGACAGATGCCAGTGGATATGTCATGGGTGCAGTATTGATGCAATATCGTAAGCCTATCTGTTACCACTCTGGAACTTTTAACCAAGTTGTTAATTATCCTACATATGATAAAGAGTTGTATGCACTAGTTCAAAGCATAAATAAATGGAAGCACTACTTGTTAGGGAAGGAAACAATTATACATACAAATCACCATCCCTTACAATATCTTCAAGAACATACCAAACTGCAACAATCTCGACACTATAGATGGATGGGTTTTCTACAACAATTTCATTTGGTAATCAGGTACACGAAGGGTACAAGTAACAAGGTATCCAATATGATTTCTAGACCTCCTATTGTTGCTTCTATTATTTTGAAGAATACTTATTTATCTCATGATAGATATGTAGAGAAATATGTCATCGATGAAGATTTTAAAGAAGTATATGAGAAGCTAACCCATGGTGCACAGGTAGAAAACTATTGTCTGCAAGGAAAACTACTCTACCATATTGGGAAGATATGTATTCCTACAAGTGAACGATTCCATGTAATACGAGAAGCTCACACTTCTCTTATGTCTGAGCATTTTGGGGTAGGAAAAACTATGGCTCATTTGCAGAGGTTCTGTTACTGGCCTCAAATGAAAGCAATTGTAACTAAATATGTAAAGGGGTGTGTGATGTGTTCTACTTGTAAGCCCACTAATAGAAAACTGGGGCTATACTCACCACTTATTGTTCCATCCCGTCCATGGGAAATCATTTCCATGGATTTTGTAGGGGGTTTACCAATGACCAAAGGGGGTCATGACTATTTGTATGTTGTAGTGGATAGGTTCAACAAGATGTGTATCTTGGTGTCATGTAAAAAGCATGTCACTGTTGAGCATACTGCTAATCTCTTCTTTCAATATGTTTGGGTTCACTTTGGGTTACCCACGTCCATTTTCTCGGATCAAGATACTCGATTCCTTGGGGATTTTTGGACTAATTTGTGGAGATTGATGGACACCAATTTGAAGAGGAGCACTTCTTTCCATCCACACACCGACGAACAGACAGAGGTGGTAAATATAATAGTGGTACTTTTGCTTCGAGGCTACTACAGCAAGCATCCCGAGTTATGGGATGAAAAGATAGTACAACATGATTATAACCGAGATTTACATTTGTCCACTCAGAGTTCACCTTTTGAAACATGTTTTGGGTACCTACCCAAGGTTCCTTTGGACTTGATGTATGGGAGAGATGCTGATGTGAATGAAGAATGAACAGAGGACAGATCCTGCAAGTTCATCTAGAGGATCCAGTAGATACACCAGGCAGTCAGGGAACAATTGGAGAAAATTCAAGCACAGTATAAAGCTCGGCATGACAAGCACAGGGTTGATCATCAGTTCCAGGTATGGCTTCACATCAACAAGGAACAGTTGAAGGGTGAAGGCAAGAAACTCAAGCCCATTCGTTATGGACCCTTCACTATCTTGGAAAAAAGCGGCACTAATTCTTTTCAATTAGATATTCCACCTTATATGCATATTTACTCTGTTGTGAGTGTAGAGAACTTGAAAATGTTTTAGCCTCCCATGATCATGGATCAGGATGAGAAAGTTTCAATACCTTCATTTGATGAGTTTGCACCTAAGTACTTGGATGAGTTACAGGAAGATATCATCTTGGACAGAAGGACGAGGAATTCACGTAGGGGTGATGTTGATTATCTTCGAGTAGGCTTAAAGGGCACACATCCAAGCAAGCAAAAGTGGATTGAAAAGGACAAAGTGAGCGGACTCTTCCCTCACTTACCTATTGATTAATGAAAGCTTTCAGTGGTCCAAAAATATCTCAATGGGAAGGCGTGATCCAAAAAGGATCTAGATAAGGCTAAGGACAACTCAGAACTCGCAGAGGCAACTCAAGACACTCAGAATGGCTTCAGTAGATAGAAAAAGGGAAAAAAATCAAAGTTCCCAAAACTCAGTGAAAATGGCATGATCGTGAAGAGCACGTTGTAATCTTTCCAACAGCGTAAATGACTCGTAAAACGGAGTTACAGGTCGAAAGATATTTGTGGTCAACATTTTGGTCAACCTATCCCATTCAGCAGGGATGATTCAGCATATGTACTGTTGACATCAACATTAGTACAGATGATTTCATCGTCCATACAGCATACGTGGAAAGTGCAGAGGGAGACACATGTCATGTTGATTCCAACATGATGGCATGGCAGCACGAGAGATTTCCATGTGTCACTCATTTTTGGAATTTTTGGGCCGACTTGTGGACCAATGAAAAGTTGTCATGTGGCAGTCAGTACAAGAAACGTGGCATTTGTACACTACGTGGAAGGATGATGTGGCATCTGTACGACACATGGTAGGGTGCCATGGTAGATAGGTGACATGGCAGGCTGACTATACAATGAGGTGATGTGGGCCAATGGTTGGATGCCATGTGGCACAATCATGGGTTGCCACGTGGCAGTGGGCAAATTCCCAATGACGCCCAGCAACCGAAAATTAAAATATATGCATACANTATATATATTACATGCCGCCAAATCTGGTGGCCATTCCACCAGATATGGTGGCATATCCCACCAACCGCCAAATATAGCAACCCGCCTAAACCTCTGCCAACTATTATAACAAAATACCAAAGGAAATGGGAGTTTGTGGGTTCAACCTCGGAACCTCTACCAAACAAACGCCTTCAAATAGCCTATGCCCACCATTACGCCAATGGCCTCATTTATTCATAACCGCCCAAATTTTTATATAAAAAGAGTTTCCGCCAGTGAATGAGGGGGGGAACCAAGGGCGTGGGCGTACAGATTGGGCATGCATTTCAATAAATTTTTCCAGTCATTAGTTGCAGGTGTGGGCACGGAAATCGAGGAAATATTTTTCTTGGGTTCGAAAGTGACAGACTTGGATCGAGGCATGGAGATAGTCATTTTTAGGTAATTCGACGCCATGAACGGAGTGGTGACATTTGTTTTCTTATCTGAGAAAATATTTTGTATCTTGACTCCAGAATAAGGTATACTTATGTATTTTGCCCAATTATTTTGTGGAGTTAATAAAAAGGCCTACCCATTTGAGAGCAGGACCCGAAGACGTAGTCCACCAGGGATGAACTCTGTTATCAAGTTTTTGCGTTCATATTTCATGTTTATGTCTCTTTCCTTTTGAGATTTTCCTTCTTTATGGTGTACTTTAGTTTATGCTCATTTAATGCAATTATTTAATAGGTAACTAGATGAAAATATCCTAGATCTTTGTAGCTTGACACCCTATACCCAAGAGGAAACATTCCCCTGAGTGTCCATCTCCCACATGCACCTCCTTGCATTGAGCATAGTTATGTTCCACTACTGGAACTGTATTTCTTACTTGGACACTCATTTCCTCCTTTGTATCATAACATACATTTGACTATGAAAAAACAAAAAAAGACGGGTGGGAAAGGAATATTATCTTATATTGGCAGTAGTCATGTCGCCTTTGAACAGACCACAAAATTTTTTAGTCCACTTGTCATCAAAATTTTGGGTTTATCATGACCTTAGGAAGTTGATCTCGTTATGTAGAGTTTACTCCCTCGACTGGTTATTCTTCCAATCCCTATGGAGAGTTTGATTGATGTCTCCTTCATCTCAAAGTTTCATCATTGAGTCTATGTTGTCAGAGTCTTCCATATGTCTCATGATCTTGTTCAAAGGATGTCTATCAACCTTTTTCGGCCTTTTCTTAGAACTCTTGAATTTGCATGTCGTCCATACCCTCAGTGTGTCTCAAAATTACATGAATTTGTAGTCCTATTGCGTACCCTGGACCTATTGTCCTCATTGATAGGTAACCTTGAACCCAGAAGTCAACATTTCATCATTGGTCATTGAATGGGTGGTTTCCCTTGTGCTCAGCGGCAATAAATATATTCACACATTGGGATTCATGTAGTGTCTTGGATGTCATTAGCCTTATTGGTGGTTTCATATCCTTTGTCAGTATTTTTCCTTTTTGGCTGCTATTTAGAGGGTCTTTTTTGTGTACCTCTTGCATCTGGCGCATGCGAAAGACGCACAGGTTCATTGGTTCGTGAATATGTTCTTCATTTAATTTCCTCCAAATCATTAATCTCATGCTTTGTACCTTGTGTTGAATGATGAGAGATGTTGCATTTCTCTCCTTTCAGTGGGTCTCCTTCCATCGACTTCAACTCATCTATTCTGGAGACAACAACTAGAGTCATATGATTACCTAGAGGCTTGCAATGATTAGTGGCAAGTTCTCCTTCCATCGATAGCTGGGAATACCTCAGTGTCTCTTGATCGATGGATTCTTCAAGTGTTCAACCCCAACACCTCTATTCACACTTGTACGAATGTACTCAATGCCTTGATACCTACTTTCATTATCGGTAGGTTGTCTCACATTTGTTAACGATATACCTTAATGACATGCAATCAAATGAAGTCTCATTGAGTTCAATCTCAACTCCTTTATTCACACGATGTAGACTTGCACCTTTGGCAGATCGTGTAGAAGACTTGAAGACATCATTTCATAGTCGCAGCTTTCCTGAGTTGTTTCTATCTTTCATTGGACCGATACCTGTGTGACTTCAGTGATCATGGGAGATCATATTGTACTCCATTGTATACAGATATCTTCAGATTGATTTTGAGACTGGTTCTACTAGTCCTTGTTCATGACTATGATAGCCTTTGTCATGTATCCACCTTTATATTTCCTACTCATGGCCATGAATAGTTGTTTGGTATATTTTCACATGGATCTATAGTGTAATTAAAATTGGTAGCGATGTGCGCAAAGTCAGTGCAGATTGTAATATTCTCATGAGAAACTAGTTCATCTAGTTGGGTCTCCATTACTCCACTTATGGGTATTATAATGTATTTTTTCCATCGCAGATACTCCTCTGACCTCACGCATTAAGGGGAATATGTTATAGCAAGATTTTCCTCACCTTATGCAAATTTGCTCAGAAGTCCTTGTTCCATTTCCCTATGAAGCCTTGAAGGCCCTTTTTGCAAACCCCAAAGCTAAAAACAATATTTATCCACATATATGCACCCTACCTATTATAAAACATGTGTATACATAGGTTTCACCACTACAACATGCGTACATCGAGTTTTGTGCCCAAAATTAAAAAATGGTTTCAGGTTTCCATGTCATGTCAGGAGATTCGTGATCCTTGACCTTCCATATACTGGAAACGTTCTGAATTGACCCTTCAGTTCCACTTGAAGGCTATAAATGGGCCAAATCCGAGCTATGGAAAAGAGGAGAAGAATTCAACTTTGAGAGAAAAGTTACTCTGGAGAAATTATTCACTTCATATTGAGTATGCATCCCTTTATCCTTTTAAGTCTGAACACATTGTCCAGCCCCCAAGTTCTTCCCTACATTATTGAGAACCTCATTGTCTCTCTTATATGTGCTTGCCTTTGGTGGAGGATTGAAGTGGTGGGGGCCCAGCTGGAAGGGACTTAGTTTCTCGGTTTCAAACCGTGCTGACACGGAAGTTTGTAATTCATTCACTTATGTTCATTACATTTTAATAGAAATACTCTTTTCTCGTCCAATTAATATCTTGAAAATATTTGAATTGTTATTCCATGGGCGCATCTGTTATGAATGTTGATGGATTATTCTATTGAATGTGCTAAAAAAAAATATTATCACCATATGCTTGGATTTCTTGGTTGTTGAGGACAAGTTGAGGGTGTATTGCTTTATGTCAAGTGCTCAACAGTGGACTTCATCGAACGTCTGGACGAGGTAGGATTTTTATCTTGTCTTGTTAGCATATATGTTTATATAGCATACCTGATATTAGAGTTGATTTCTGCAGTCATTTCCATCTATTGTGGTTTACCCGTAGCCATAGAGATATTTTCCTCGTAACACTTGACTTGTTCAAAACCTTCCTTTATCTTGATAAATTCTTCCTTGAGTGAATTTGTTTCCTTTATTTATTTTCTTAGCTCAATTAAAGCACTGATTAGTTCAGCCTCAAAATCCACTATGCCTTCTTCACAATCTTCTTCTTCTAGATCTGTCTGAAATTATGAGAATCTTTCTTCTTGTTTCATCCCTGCATCTTCTTTATCAACATGTTATGATTATGTGATTCGATGATATCCCTTGGAATAGATATTTTGTAGCTTATCCCAAAACTCTTTGGCTGATGAACATTTTTCCACTCTATCTTTTACCCGATCAAATAATCCTTCCAGGATGAAATCCATTGCTATTTTTTTGTTCCTTTTTAATTCATTTTTAGTTGTAGTCTTCAGTTTCTTTGAAGCGATGTATCCTATCACAACTGAGTACCAAACATCAAACCCTTGTTCCTGTAAAAATATTTTCATTCTTGTACTCTATATCTCATATTTATGACCATCCTGACCGTCAAAAATTGGTATTTCATTTTCTGAGTATCCATTCTCCATAATCTACCTTCCAATGGATAGACTGATTCTAAAGGACCTACTCTGATTCCAATTGTTTGAATATTCACCAATACTGGGAGGGGGGTGAATCAATATTGAGCACTTTTTACCACTTTTAATCAGAACATGTAATCATCAATTTTATCAATCAATTATCACTTATGATTGCATTCAATATATCAAAAACATATAACCATAAATAATGCATCACATCATAACCACAAATACACAATACACCAAAGTTTTACATGGAAACCCAAATGGGAGAAAAGCAC
The DNA here is from genome assembly GCA_010110895.2 of Picea sitchensis. Lineage (NCBI taxonomy): Eukaryota > Viridiplantae > Streptophyta > Pinopsida > Pinales > Pinaceae > Picea > Picea sitchensis. The sequence continues at coordinate 118,225 of SNQJ01S0012573.1, read as the reverse complement.
AGAATGCTTTCTTATATATCAAAATATTACATTCATAGGAAGCACCAACTTCCAAATTATCTAGCACCAAATGGAAGGAGGCTCCAACCTCCTATTTATAGGCTGCAACTTGAAGGAAGATACAACTCTTGTTACGAGGAAAATATCTCTATGGCATGGGGTAAACCACAACAGACGAAATGACACACAGAAATCATTCTAATACCAAGTATGCTATATAAATGAAATGCTAACAAGACAAGGTCAAGAGCCTACCTCATCCGAACATTTTATGAAGACCATCGTTGAGCACGCAACTCAAATATTTATATATGCAACTCGTCCTCAACAACTAAGATACAAAAGCATATGGTGATAATATAGAATTTTATCATATATATTAGCATAATCCATTAGCATAGATGATAAATACACTCATGGAATAATAATTCAAATATTTGCAAGATATCAATTGGATGAGAAAAGAGTATTTCTATTAAAATAATCAACAGAAGTATGTAGGTGGAAAATTGTTGTAACAACACATGTCTGAACTGAGAAACTAAGTCCCTCCAGTTGAGCCTCCACCACTTCAATCCTCCACCAAAGGCAAGCTCATATAAAGTATACAATTAGGTTCTCCATCACAAACAAGGAAGAGCTTGGGGGATGAACAATGAGTTCATACTTTCAAGGATAAAGAGATGCAGACTCAATGTGAAGTGAAATTTCTCCAGAGTATCTTTGCTCTCAAAATTTGAATTCTCTCTTTTTTCCATGGCTTGGATATGGCTCAATTTATATCCTTCAAATGGAACTAAAGGGTCGAGTCAGAGCATTTCTAGTATATGGAAGGTCAAGGATCATGGCTCTCATGACGTGACATTAAAACCTGACATAATTTTTAATGTTGAGCACCAAAATCAATGTATGCGAGTTGTAATGGAGAAACTTGCGTATACACTTGTTGTCTAATTGGTAGGGAGCGTACATGTGGAAAATTGTGCTTTTTTGGCTCTGGAAGGTAAAAAATGGGACTTCAAGTCTACATATGGAAATGGAAAGGCCATCTAAGAAAGTTGCATGGGGTGAGGAAAATTTTTCTATAATAGATGTCCCCTAATGTGTGAGGTCAAAGGAGTGATATATAAATCCCTGAAGTGGAGTGATGGAGACTCAGCTGGAAGTGCTAGTTACTCATGAGAATATTACAATCCATAATGACTTTGTACACATGGTTGCCAATCTGAATTGCACTACAGATCCATGTGGAAATATACCAAATAGTTGTTCATGGACATGAATAGGCAATACAAAGTAGGCACATGCCATAGGATGTCATAGTCACGAACAAGGCCCGGTGGAATCCAGTCTCAAATTAATCAATCTAAATATATCTGTATACAAAGGAGTACAATCTTATCTCCCATGATCACTGAATTCATATACGTATTGGTCCAATGAAAGACAACAACAGAATAGGAATGTTGATACCGTAAGGTGCAGGTCTTCTACACTATCCGCCGAAGGTGCAAGTTTACATCATGTGAATAGAGGAGTTGATGTCGAACAAAATGAGACTTCATTTAATTACCAATTCTTAAGGTATACCATTAACAAATGTGATACAACCTACTGATAATGAGAGTAGGTATCAAGGCACCAAGTACATTCTTACAAGTGTGAATATAGGTTTTGAGTTCAAACACTTAAATAATCCTTCGATCAGAAGATATTAATGTATTTCCAACTGTCTATGGTCGGAGAACCTGCCACTAATGAATGCAAGCCTCTAGGTACTCATAGGACTCTAGGTCTCGTTTCCAAAATAGATGAGTTGAATTCGATGGAAGGAGACCCACTGAAAGGAGAGCATTAGGGCATCTCTCATCAGTCAGCATGAGGTATAAAGAAATATCTTTTTCATTAGGATGAGCTCAAACAAATAGGATGTTCACGAACCAACGACCCTGTGCCTCTTTCGCATGCACAAGATGCAAGTAGTGCACGAAAAAGACCCTTTGAATAGCAGCCAATAAGGAAGACTACCGACAAAGGTGAGGAAACCACCAATAAGGCTAATGGAATCCAAGACATTACACGAATCCCAATGTGTGAATAGATTTATTTCCATCAAACATGAGGGAAACCCCCCAGTCAGCGACCAATGAGGAGATGTCGACTATTGGGTTCAAGGTAGGACTACAGCTTCATGTGACTCTAAGACACACTAAGGGTATGGCTGACATGCAAAGTCAAGATTTCTAAGAAATGGTCGACACAGGCTTATAGACTTCCTTTGAACAAGAGCATGAGACATATGGATAACTCAAGTAGCATAGACTTGATTATGAAACTTTGTGATGTATGTGGCATAAAAAAAATCTCCATAGGGACTGGAAGAATAATCAGTCGTAGGAGTAAACTCTAAGCAACGAGCTCAAATTCCTAAGGTCATGATAAACCCAAAATTTGGATCATAGCGGACTCAAAAGTTTGTGATATGTTCAAAGGCAACACGACTTCTGCCGATATGAGATAATATTCTTCTCTCGCCCGTCTTTTTTTGTTTTTTCATAGGAATAAAATCTATTCACACATTGGGATTCATGCAATCTCTTGGATGCCATTATCCTTATTGGTGATTTCCTCACCTTTTTCGGCAGTATGGTTGCCAATTATGTTACGATAAAAATATCTCTATGGAATAGGATAAACCAAAATAGATGGAATGACACGCAAAAATAAAATCTAATCCCAAGTATGCTATATAAATGAAATGCTAAAAAGACAAGGTCAAGAGCCTACCTCGTCCATATGTTCGATGAAGACCATTGTTGAGCACGCAACTCAAAGATTTATACCTATAAATTGTACTAAAAAACCAAGATACGCAAGCATGTGGTGATAATATAGAATGTTAGCATATAGATCAGAATAATCCATTAACATACATGAAAAATACGTCCATGGAATAATAATTCAAATATTTTCAAGAAATCAATTGGACGAGAAAAGAGTATTTATATTAAAATAATAAACATAAGTATGTAGGTGGAAAACTATTGTAATGACACATATCAGAACCGACAAACTAAGTCCCTCCAAATGGGCCTCCACCAAAGGCAATCTCATATAAATAAGACAATGAGGTTCTCCATCACAAATAAGGAAGATATTGGGGGTTGAACAATGAGTTCAGACTTTCAAGGATAAAGGGATGCAGACTCAATGTGAAGTGAAATTTCTCCAGAGTATCTTTTCTCTGAAAAGTTGAATTCTCTATTTTTTCCATGGCTTGGATATAGCTCAATTTATATCCTTCAAATGGAACTGAATGGTCAAGTCGGAGTGTTTCCAGTATATGGAAGGTCAAGGATCATGGATCTCATGACTTGACATGGAAACTGGACAAAAAAATTAATTTTGAGCACCAAACCCGATGTATGCGGGTTGTAGTGGAGCAACCTGCGTATCTTATTGTCTAACTAGAAGGGGGAGTATATGTGGAAAAATGTTCTTTTTTGGCTCTGGAAGGTAAAAAAGGGGACTTCAAGTCTGCATAGGGAAATGGAAAGGCCATCCAAGTAAGTTTCATGGGGTGAGATAAAATTTGCTATAACAACTCTCTAGATTCTCCAACTCCAACTGGAACGAGGCTCCAACCCCTGATTTGCAGGCTCGAACTTGAAAGAATATAAATGTCCTTCCTTGGACCACCCTACCACCCGGAAATATAAATGAAGACTCAACCTGTCATTGATAATCAACCTGTCACTGTCACTAATAATCAACATGTCACTGATAATTTCATTGATACCAATACATCATCATCATCGAAACCATATGCCAAGATCACCAAGAACATCTCTCAAAAAATATTCCCAACATCACCAAGATATGCCTCAAACCATGTACTAATCATGCGCCAATATATGCCTCAAAAATGTGCCATAACATCCATGAATCATGTACCAAATATATGCCTCCATCATGTACCATATTACTCATGATATGCCTCAACCATGTACCAAAATATGTACCTCAAACATAGACCATATCATCCAAGATATTCCTTAAGTATGTACCAAAACATCCAATATATATACCTCAATCATATGCATCAAACAATGTGCCAAAATCCTCCAAGATATGCCTCAAGCATGTACCAAGACATGTGGAAAAACATCCAATATATTTATCCAACCATATACCTCAAGCATGTGCCAAGCATTAATTAAATTCCTCAATAATATGCCAATACATGCCTTAAGCATGTGTCAAATCACCAAGATACAAACCTCAAAAACACATAGGGAACCATACCTTTCAACATGTGAGGAAACTGGTGCATACCATCATAGACCCTCATACCTTATTCATCTTTAGCAACAAGAAAATAGCATCTTCATCAAACTTTACCTCAGTCTCGCGAGACTAGTTTTTGGATTAGTCACAAACCCTAAATTTAAACAATCATAACTTTGTATGAGTAGTGAATAAAGGTATGAAACTTGTATACAATATTCTTCAATATCGTCTCTGAAATTTATCCAAGTTTCACTCCTTGAATCGTCCTTGAAAAGGATTTATAGCGAAAATGGCACACCTTGTTGAATTCTGGCCTATTCTAGAGAGTGAACTTGCAGAGCATGCCACATGTGGAATATTTGATATCTAGTTCTGAAACTCTAACACAACATACTATGGAAATTAATATTTCCAATGAAATTGGTCTCATATAATTTGTATCCTCTATGAAAAAATTATGACTATTTTTCTCATAACACATGTTTGAGACTAGTTTTAGGACTAGTCAAAAACCCTATCTTCCACATAGTTTATCTCCAAAAGTACAATGACCCAAAAGATGAAATTGATACCACTGGTACCTTGATATGTCTTAGAAACATCCTCCATGTTTCACTATATTAATCATTCTAGAAAATAAGTTATAGCAAAAATTGTAAGATGGCCTTTAAACAACATACCTTAGAACACATCATCACAAGACTTCGTCCTCCCTTGGAATTTCACCTTTATTTACTTCATCTTACCTCTGAAATTATCCTCAGATATCATTGGTTGCCTCGGATAAAAAAAACTTTAGTTGATGTGACAAATGAACTCCTAGGTGCCTTATTTATACTATATCTGGCACCTTCTTTTTAGGGCCACTTGACCCAAATAAAATTTAATTTTTTTAATGATTATTCCATTGTGGCAAACTTTACCAACAATATCCTTAATATTTATGCAATGGGGATGAATTGTAACTTCTTTTTTTTTGCTACAACTTTTGTTCTTTTAATTAATTTTGGGTGACTTGACACTTCTTGTTACAATTGTTTAGCGCTTCTTAACCATACTTTGTGGCTTCCATCTTCAACAAGGCATATCTCCTCAATCGTGAGGAACCATGTGGCGTACCACCTACCATTGGAAATGGAAAGATGAGGAATATCCATATATGAGGGCTTTGCATGCATTTAGAATGTCCTTCACACTCGTTTTCGTTAAAAAACTTCATGCTTCATGACCGCAACTCTGAGGCTTATTAACCATATTTCTAGGGCTTCTTGTAGAATTATTCAAAGCGTCTTCCCATGAGGGCCATCCCTAAATTTATTCCATAAGGGAACCACTTTAGAGACTTCTCAAAATACACCCATCACTTCTATATGTTTCTTCTAGAATTGCTTCAGTGCTTCTTCTAGGGTTGACCAGGGTTGACATCAATGACAACCAACTATCCATCAGTCCAAGCCACCAGAAAAGAAGGGTAATGGGAAGTCTAAGAAGGACACTAGAAAGTGGTGTGAGTTCCAAAAAAACCCCTAGAAAAATATTGATGAATGTCACTCTAGACAGTCATTGTTGGTTGAGACGAAATCCTCAGGGTTAGATGTTGACCCAGACTCTGATTTAGAACCAAGAAAGGGAAAATGGATCATTGATGCAGAACCTAGTGTCACCATATCTACCAAAAAATTTCAATCAAAGGAACCAGAGGATCCTAAAGAAGGGGAGCACCTCTTCCACTCACATATGTGGGTGAAGAGGACCCCACTTCATTTCATTGTTGACAACAGTATCAAGAAGAACCTAATCTCAATAGAGGTCATCAAGAGGTTGAACTTCATAATGATACTGCATCCTTAGCCATACACCATCGATTGGATCAGCCAGGGATAGGACATCCACGTCAGCCAACAATGTTGTATGCATTATGGCATCAAAACCTTCAAAGACGAGGTATTGTGTGATGTTCCCCCCTTGAATTTTTTTATTTTTTTTTAGGACAACCATATATGTGGAAGTGTCATGTTTTTATGAATCTAGGCCCCATATTGCAATTATTACTTTGGGAGATCAACTCTACAGGGTAACGGAGGCATTCCCAACTACTGTGGTCTCTTTGATCTCCATGAAGCAATGCATAAAGGTGGTCTCTCAAACTGGGAGATTTTTCCTCTTTATGGTTCGTTCAGAAGGTGAACAGAAGGTCATTGCAACTGCCAAAACCTATGCACATGGTCTCTTTTCACTGCAACAATAGGTAGAAAAGATAGTATAAGATCACAAAGACATATTCACCTCACCTAATGGGGTGCTTGTGCATTGTCAGTTAAAGTACTCAATTGATTTGACACTTAGTGTTCCTCTGCCTAATGACCCTATATACAGGTGTTTTGTTATGGAGAATGAAGAAATAAAATGCTAGATCTAGGAGGTAATCCTAAAAGGGCACATCAGACCAAGTTCCTCACCTTGCGATAGCTCAATTGTTCTGGTATAAAAGAATGACGGGACATGGCAACTTTTTATTGATTATAGAGCCCTGAAAAATATCATAGTCAATAATCAATACCCAATCCCCCAGATTGATGATCTTCTCGATCAGGCAAAGGGAGCCAATTTTTTCAGTAACATTGATCTAAAGTCAGGCTACCACTAGGTGTTGATTGAGAAAACTAATGTATGGAAGAAAGCGTTCAAGTATAAATAAGGTCTCTTCGAGTGGTTGGTTATACCTTTCATCTTTACTAATGTCACAGCCACATTAATGTGGATCATTGATGACGTATTGAGGCCATTCACAAACTCCTTTGTGGTCGTATATCTATATGACATCCTCATCTTCAACAAAAATTGGGAGGAACTTTTGAAGCATATTCAGCAAGCCTTGGGCACCCTACAATACATAAGTTATATGCCAATTTGGATACGTGTTCCTTTGGCATCCAAAGAATCCAGTATTTGGGATAAATCATGGATGAGCATGGTGTGCATGTAGATCCATCAATAATTAGTTGGCCCCAAAGATAATGACCAAGCTCTGCATTTACCTGGGACTCACCAACTTCTACCACCAATTTGTGTTGGGGATCTCTCATATCGCTTCATCCCTAAGCGAAGTGACCCAGGGTGGATAAAAGTAAAGGTTTGTGTGGGATATGTCCCAATAGAAAGAAATCAAGGAATTGAAATTCCACCTCTACCTATCACTAGTCCTTATTCTTCCAGACCTGTAACAACCATTTGATATTGAGACAAATGCTTCATATTATTCTATCGGTGCAGTCCTCACTCAAAATGGGAATATGGTAGCCTATCATAGTGAAACACTCTTTAATGTTTTTCATAGATACCCCACCTACGACAAAGAGATGTACTCCATTATGTAGGCATGTCGATAGTGGAAGAATTTCATTCTAGATAAGGAAATGACCATCCACACTAATCACAGGCCTCTACAATTAATGCAGACACAAGGAAAGGTATAGAATGATCGCCATCAAAATTGGTCCACTTACTTGCAAAAATTCCACTTGAACATCAAGTACAAGAAGAAAAGCACCAACAATGTCATAGATTGTCTTAGTCGACCCCTGATTGTGGCGCTAACCACAATTGTTAACTCTTGTGGGCATGAGACGTCCAGGTGGACACAATTATACGATATTGACTCTAACTTTGTTGCTTCTTATCAAACATTCAGCACAAGAAAAACAGTACATACTTTCATCTTCAGGATGGATTGCTATGCCATCTTATTCATCTTTGTGTTCCTTCAAGTGAGCATGCAAAGTTGATTTTGGAATCTCATTACAGCCCGACAATAGGACATTTTGGTGTAGACAAAATAGTGGCATTATTGCAAAATCATTTTTATTGGCCGAAGCTTCGACAAGATATATGCAATTACATCGGATCTTGCATTGCATGTGCCATTTCCAAGATCACCATCAAGAAACATGGGCTATACACCCTCTACCTACTCTAGATAGGCCTTGGAAGTCCATCTCTATGGATTACATGCTCGGTCTACCTTCAACCAAGCATGGGAATGACCTTGTAGTCAACAAGATGATTTTACATATTCTAAGGATGTACAATTCCAAACATCCATGCACATGGGATGAAATCCTTCCTTATTTTCAACATAGCTAAAGCCCTCCACAGATATATTGGCCACATCCCTTTTCAAGTGTGCTTGGGGTTCCAACCATTGGCCCCCTTTGACGCAGCTCTTCCCATTGTAGTTGCACAGGAAGATTCCTCCCATGCCCAGAACAAGGTTAATCAAGCAACCAAATTTGTTGAGTGAATCCAGCATATCCAACAACAAGTTCATGATATTTTGTAGAAATCCAATGCCAAGTACAAGAAGCACCATGATCAACGTTGGGTACCACAAAAGTTTCATGTGGAAGATAAGGTATGGTTGCATTTGAAGAAAGAGTGCCTCATAGGACACCATCGGAAGCTACACCCTCTCTGATATGGGCCTTACACCATCACCAAGGTTGTGGATGAGAATGACTTTGAATTAAGTATTCCTCCTTTCCTTGGCTTGCACCCAGTATTTAATGTGGAACTACTTCGACCGTATTTTCCACCTCTTCTGGACACTTCGGAAACAATCGAGCAATTTTCCCTTGATGATTCTTTGGTAGCTACAGGAGGTATTAAACTCCAAGTGTAACCTCTGTACTTAGAATAGAATATTCTGGAAGTAAGAGAACCATCAAACAGATTTGTGAAAACCCTAGAAGATAAGTCGGCCCAAAGAGAATAATAAAGTATTTAAAGGCTCCAGAAAGTGATGTCATCCCCACATGAAAAGACACATTGGCAAGCTAGTATAAATAGAGGATAGGTGCTCCTCATTTACACACTCACTCACCCAGCAGAAGGAGGGCACAAGTTTGATGAATTGTAGTTGTAGTTGCAGTGGAAGGAGGTGCAAGTCTAGAGAGGGTGGTGAAGTAGTTGTCGTGGTGTAATATCAGTCTTTTTGGTATCTCTTTTGTGTGCTTCTCTTGGTAAAGGTATGCTTATATTAGTATAGGTACATTCTCTTGGTATTGTGTTTCTGCTACAATAATGGTGTTATTGATTAGGGTTTATCTGTTGGTTCTAGTGTGGACTTGTCGAAATCATTTTATCTAATAAAAGGTTAGTGTGCTCAGGGGTGGCATAGTGAATTCCTATGGTTGGGTGACAATAATGTTACATTGTCTATGGTTAAATGAGCATACCAAAATGTTAGCATGGTATCAGAGCTAGCTTCCTTTGTAGCAGTCTAACCATTGGAATGAAGATCCTCAGCTTTTCCCTTTTTCAAGCTCGTTGAGAACTTACTGGACCCACCAAGAAGGTCACCTAAGTAGGGGGGATTTTTCCCGGGGATCAGATATCCAAAATTCTGAAATTGAAAAATTAGGGTTTCCTCATAAAACCCTAGGTCTACAGTACCAGTTGCAGTTGCAGTGCCAGTTGCTTCATGCTAGTTGCTTTGTGCCAGTTGCAGTAAAAGTTGTAGTGAAAGTTTTTTTGAAGTGTTGGGCCTAAATTTTAGTTATCCTAGTGTGCCCTACCCTAGAACATCTCCAACTACCTTCATATTGCAAGTTGGAGCACTTTGAATTTTTAGGATTCGTCATTGCTTGCTGCCATTTTCTGCTCCTACCGGAGGTATGTACTTGTATATTTTTAAATTGTATCACTATCTTGAGGGTGTTTTCAGGAGAAGGGATATGTTTTCCAAACAAAATTAGTAGATCCAGAGGGATCTATGATCCAGCACATTCAGAGGAACAACACACTCCAGGTTCCAGGTTTGATTGATTAAATTGATAAGTTTCCAATTTGCATATATCAAGTTTGATAATTGCTACATTACAAGTAAACACTATAGTTGTGACAACAATCCTTGAAAGGTTCTATTACTGCTAGATACAATGAATACTTGGTAGCATGTGAGTAATATTGATATAAATGCTTATTGTACTTGTTTGCAAGATGAACTAACATCTCCTCTAGGAGATAGTTCTTGAGTTTCTTCCAGGAAGGTCACCTTGGTAATGATATGTTGTTTACCATGAAATTGTCTTTTATTTTTGTAACATAGATATGTTTTTATGAAAATGCTATTATATTGGAAATACTTTTTCTCTTATTTTTTCTTGTTTCGAGCAAGTTACTATGGAGGAATGATTGGTCACAACACTAGAAGAGTGTTTTTACTATTTCTTATTATTGTGTTTTTTATCTTGGCTCTTGTTCTAGGAAGGTCACAAGTGATAGCTCTGAGAAGGAGCTACTATGACAATTTTTCTCGTTATTGTTTTATTATTATTATTATTATTACTATAAGAGTATTATTTGTGTTTATTGTTTTCCCTTGTTGTCAGTCTTATTCTAGGTAGGTCACAGGTGATAACTCTTAGGGAGGATATAGTGACGGTTGCAGGAGGAAACATATTAGATGGTCTCTAGTTTGATACATGGAGAAGAATACCTAGATAATAAGTTGTATACATGACCGCATACATCCATGTATCGAAGAAAAAGAGGAAAAATAAGGGTACTTTTGCGAGATACAGAGTATCGCATATGGATATTGATTGTAAGGAACAAAAGTCTCCAAATATGACCAAAAAAATCCCTCTAGTTCAATTGATCACTCTTTAGTTCATCGGGAAGAATTAGTAGAGCCAGAAGGTCCTACCCAGAATCGTTGTAGTAACCAGGAAGAGACCAGCATGGTCATGTGACACTTTGCAGGATGCAAATATATATAGCATTAATGAGCCATATAATAAGGAGCATATGGCTCCACCAGTGGTGAGGTAGGCAGCCCCACCAAGTACCATCTTAGAAGGAGCTATAGTTCATAGGGATTCATCCCTCACGATCCAGTAGGGAGTAGCAGCCTCACCAAGACCATTCATAGGAGACTTCAGAGGAAATAATCACACATAGAGGGAGCATATGGCTCTGAAGATTATATAGACTCAGAGGGAGTTAAGCTTCAGAGGGAGCATGGAGACTCAGAGTGAGCCCGATATCAGAGATATTCAGTGGCTTAGAGACTTTCATTCATAAATTATTCCTCCTCAAATTCATATGGGAGAGAGAGATGTCTTCTAGGACTGATAGACAGGTTTCATGAGTTGAGGATACTAGATCGAAGCTTAAGAGGCTTCGAGGAGATATGAGACCTCATGGGAAGATTCCCTTGTTTCAGTGACCGAGGAGGAAGCCAGTCAGAAGGAATAGGATATAGACTTTACCTTGGTTTTGAGACTAGAAGGGAAGTTATTGGTGACTTACAAGTTGATCCACAAGATCAAGCATGTTGCAGATAATAGTTTAGATATGTACTAATCTTGACTTATGGACAAAATATTCTCCCAGCAAGAGGGAGAAGATTATACACTTGCTCTAGTATCCAGAAGAAGTGTACATAGAGCAGCCACAAGATACATGAGAAGGAGTATCATGTATACAAAATGAAGAAGGATTTTTACAGGGCCTAGCAGGCACCGAGGGCATGATATTCCAGATCAGACAGTTTCCTGATGAGCTTGGGATTTACCAAGAGTAAAGAATATTCCAACCTTTACTACAAGGTTGTGGATGGTGGACCAGTGATATTACTGTTATATATGGATGACTTGTTTCTAATAGGAGACGAAGAGATTATCACTGAAATTAAGAGGAATATTGCTATAGAGATCGAGATGAAAGACCTAGGTATGATGCATCTCTTGTGTCTAGAGGGATGGCAAAGACCAGATGAGATTTTCCTGAACCAAGTAAAATATGTTGTAGAGATTCTGAAGAGATTTTGGATGATAGATTGGAAGGCCATGCCTACTCCAATGGTGACGAATATGAAGTTTTTGTGTGATACTTAATCAGAGATAGTGTATGCCACCATGTATAGAGAGTTGGTTGGTTCATTCATGTACATGACGAACACGAGACTGGATATACGGTTTGTGGTTTACACATTGAGTCAGTATATGGTTGAGCCAAGATGTGTTCACTTGGTTGCAGAAAAAAAATGTGATGAGGTACCTGAAGGGTACAGAGGATTATGGACTCAGGTATGATGAAGATTGTGATATTAGAATGCATACACAGATTCAGATTGGGTCGGTAGTGTTACAGATTGGAAAAGTATATATGGATGTTGTTTCAGTATGGGATCGGGTATGATCTCATGGTTTAGTAGAAATCAATCTATTATAGCTCTCAGTACAGCTAAGGTAGAGTACATGGCAGCATGTCTAGATAAAAGTGAACCAGTGTGGCTTTGGAAATTGTTAGCTGGTGTGTTTAATCTCGAATTAGAGGTGACTTGCATCTGGTGTGAAAACCAGAGTTGTGTAAAGTTGTCGTAGAACCCAGTGTTTCTTGACAAGTCGAAGCATATTGAGATTAGGTATCACTATATCATGGATATGGTGCAAAGAGGAATAATGAAGCTCCAGTATGTGGCTACGGATGATCAGGTAGCTAATGTGTTGACCAAGCCTCTGTCAAGGGTGAAGTTTGAGTAATTCAGGGACAATCTTGGTGTGGTACGAAAGGAAATACCCTTGTGATAAGCTATGATGTGTTACAGATGCAACTCCAGATAACAACATGGTATAGTGTGGAAAGTAGGTTTTCATGCCTGGGCACTGACTGTGGCACCAGTCAGGATGATGTGTACACAGATCCTTTGGGGAGAGCATGTTTTCCTAGTTGTGGAGACCCAATCGGTTTGTGTGGTTGGAGGCTTCATACAAATCCTTCGAGGAGAGTGTGCCTCTAGGGAAGCTAGAGGGCCAACCTAGTGTGTTGGACGTCTTCTACTCCAGTGAAATAGTCTAGTACACAGGTACTCCAGTGAAATAGTCTAGTACACAGGTACTCCAGTGAAATAGTCTGGTATATTTCTACTCCAGTGAAATATTATGGTATGCATAGCTACTCCAGTGAAATAGTCTGGTACGCTATGATATTGCTACTCTAGTGAAATAGTATGGTACGCATGTTACTAGTCCTTTATGAACTAGATGTCAGATTATGTATGAGTTGATGAGTTATTAGTTATTTATGAACTAGATGTCAGATTTTGTGTGAGTTGATGAGTTACTAGTTCTTTATGAACTAGATGCCAGATTTTGTGTGAGATGGCGAGTTGGAGTTTCCCAGACTCCGTTTGGATTGGATAGTAGCGTAGTTCTGTGTAAATTGGCTCAACTTCATATTCTAGAGCATGTGCGGTTGTGATGGTGTTACTTGATACATGATTTGTTTGATCATGAGATGGACTATTTTTCCATGCTACCTGTGACATGATCTATTTGATCATGAGATATCATGTGTGGCTATGGTGATGCTACATGTAGATTAGTCTAGAAGACCATGTGATTCTTCCCCATGCCATGTGAGATGGATGGATGTGTTTGAGACCATTACTTGAAGAACATCTCAGTTAATACCTCCCTACATAAGAGGGAGTGTTGATTTTTTGGTAGTTGCGGGAGGTATTAACCTCCAAGTGTAACCTTTGTACTTAGAATAGAATATTTTGTAAGTAAGAGAACCATTAAAAATATGTGTGAAAACCTAAGAAGAGAAATCGGCCCAAAGAGAATAATAAAGTATTAAAAGGCTACATAAATTGATGTCAGCCCCACATGAAAAGACACCTTTGTAGACTAGTATAAATAGAGGTTAGGCGCTCCTCATTTACACACTCACTCACTCAGTAGAAGGAGGGTGCAATTTTGAGGAGTTACAGATGTAGTTTCATTAGAAGGAGGTGCAAGTCTAGAGAGGGTGTTACAACAAGTGTCGTGGTGTAATCTCAGTCTTTCTAGTATCTCTTTTGTGTGCTTCTCTTGGTAAAGGTATGCTTCTATTAGTAGAGGTATGTTCTATTGGTATCATGTTGTTGCTACAATAGTGGTGTTTATGGTTAGGGTTTATTTGTTGGATCTAGTGTGGAATTAACGTAATCATTCCATCTAAAAAAAGGTTAGTGTGCTCAGGGGTGGCATAGTGAATGCCTATGTTAAGGTGACAATGATGTGGCATTGTCTATGGTTAAACGAGCATACCAAAATTTTAACAGACCCTACATAACTCAATCCTAACTATATTGAATAGGATAAAATTGATCAGATCATGGACACAAAGACGAAGGGAACCAACCAGCAGAACATCCAAATCTATCGAGTCATCAAAGTAGGGAAGTTTCTTCATCAAGGAAAGTGGCTCACCGGGAGTCAAATTCAACAGAAGTTCCCCCATCTAATGGAGAGACTTGACGCATTGGAGACCATTGCTTCCTAATGGGGTAGGAAAAATCCAAGTGGACATCGGTGTCTTCCCACCTATTCCACTAGCTCAAATTACAATTTCCATCTTGGCAGTTTTTCTACATATTTTCTATAGTTTTTCACGTCCCAACCTTCCAGGGTCATTTTGAGGCCCTAAACAATGTTTTTTTTACTTGTCAGCGCCCAATAGATCCCTATTGGGATATTGGGTCATTCGTAATGTGTACTCCTCTGCTAAACCTTTCCAAAAGGGTATCGATCTCCCCAAACAGAGATCATATTCAAAAGTTGTGCCCTCAAGAAGTTGATGTATCAACTACCCCCATCAGGGCCCACAAACCTTTTGGTGTTTCACCATTCGAGATTAGGGTTTTAGATTTTTAGGGTTTTCTCGTTTATTCATTATGTTAAAAATTCCTTTGGATCCTCATTGTAATCATCTTCTTGTGAATGAGAGTATCTGACACGTCTCTCTTCAGAGATAAGCTACCACCATTATAGCTAGCTTGTGTGCTTTGCATTTTACAGTATTTTGTATTCCATAGAGTTATTAATAGAATCTTAGTTTTATTGTATTATTGTGTTCCTTGTAGTATATCTGTGTATATCCTTGTAATATCTTTGTTATATTTCTTCATTTATGTTGTTCTCAAAATAATTCAGATCATGCCCACAACCTAACTTGAAATGTGGCACATGTGGATTGGCACCCTACATGCCTAATATTATTATGATGTTAATTAATCATTACATTAGTATCTCAAGCATTAGGATTTTATTTATTTAATCCAAATTAATGTTAATTAATCCTCATTGATTTAATATCCTCTGGGTGTATTAATTGTCAAACCTACCTTCTTACCATTTCTAGGCTCTAGTATCCCGATAGAGAATTAAAATAAATATTTAATTAATAAATACACCTCACTTAATTATCTGTAAGTAATTATTATATAACATGGGGATTTAATTACACCATTAATTATGTCAATCTCAGGCATACCTTTTATCTCACACACCCTTATCTTTCAATCTCCTGGTATGTGATATCCTGGTGGGAGGGGAGTTTAATATTATTATTTATGATATATCGACCTTGGATGTAAGGCCCATCACTTCACTCATACCTTGACATTTCCACCTCCCGGTACATGATCCCCTAGTGGGAGGTTTTAATATTATTAATTTAAAATGATAATATGTCGATCGTATCGGGCCCTGGGTCTATCATGTATCGTGTGCACCTCTATTCTCAATCCCTCGATGCTTGATAGCCCGGTGGGGTTTTAATATTAATATAATAACAATATATTGTACTATATCGGCCATGTCGACCCTCGAGTAAACCACACTCATTCTTTCCTTCAAATCTCAATCCCTTGGTGCCCGATGGCCCTGTGGGTTTAATAATATTACAATATTGAGGGAAATAAAAATAATATACTAGGCTTTGAAAAATAATTAACAAATAAATATTCTCATATAATATTTCTCCAGGGTTATAGATTTATGTTTATTTTATTAATTGGCCTCAAGGATTTCACGTAGCATATGCACCTTGCAATATAAACCTCTTGATGCCCTATAGTTGTGATTGGAGTGTATTAATAATATATTTCATAATGTTGAGGAAAAAGGAAAATAATTCCAGGAATTTGAAATTAAATAAAACAAAAAGACATTAACATTGGTTTCTCCCCCAGGATTACAAAGACCTTTGTGCACTACGAAATTCTTACAACTGGTAAACTTAAGAAAAAATTATTTCCTTGTCCAGAAAAAGGAAAAATTCCAGCTTCTTCGCTCTTGTGCTTAGGCTAGAATTTCATGTTTTTTAATATAAGATTTCCTCCTCTTAATCTTCAACTTATTAAGACAATAAATATTAAATTTTGGAAAAATTCTCCCTTCATCATGCATATTTTTCTTAAGAAACCTTATTAAAATATATATACATATGTATTTATTATTTGAATTTCTTTCTAGGAAAAATAAATTCTCTTGGAGGTAAAACCTTCCACAGTAAAAGTTTTGTTTTTACTAGAACCCACTGCCCACCTATCTTCAAGCAAATATTTATTATTATTTAGGGAAGAACCACTATCTCAAGTTTTTACCTTTGAACATGGTTTTACTAAGTAAATCTAGGTCAGAATTTCATTCTTACCATGTTTTAATAAGACATAAAATTAAATACAAAAATACATATTCCTAATTTCATTCGAATTACATATTCCTCATGTTGAAATACCTTATCCTCTCTACTAAATAGCCTAAGCTTATGAGACCAAGGTTATGGTCAATATTTAATTTAATAGATATTGTGCATTCATAACTTCATATTTTATGTGAATACTTTGGCAGCTTAGTATTCACTACTAACCCATGAGTTAAATTCACTCAAATGAGTTGCAATTTTCCAACTAGCATTATGTTCTTACTCAAACTTGAAAATGATTTCTTGAAGCATTCTATAAAATTAGAAACAGTCAAAGGAAATCAACAAAATATATATTACACAACTCTCTTCGGATCTTACAATCCGCTAGGCACATAAAGCAACAAATTTTACTACTTGGACAAATTATAAAATTATTCATATAACCAAAACATAGATTTCATAGCATCAGGAAACTTATCATGGTATGAAAAAATATTGAAGTACTTGTCTGAGAATTTGAGATAAATTGGCAACTGTTGATGGGTGAGCATCTTTCCACCCAACCATACGCATGGTTGTGTTTTGTCTATCCTTGTAGTTGGTCACCCCCTTGTTGGAGTTACTTTGCACACACCTAGGATTTATTTTTCCTAAGGTTTTTCCTTGTTTATTAGTCATTATTAGTCATTATCCAGCCTCCTATATTTTAGGAAGAATATTCCTCTAGGGAGAATATTCTCTTCAGTTTTCACTTCAGTTTGACTAGTTGAGTGGATTCTAGATGATGCATTGGTTTTGCCACCATGTAACATTGGGATCATCACCATCTAATGCGCATTAGCCTTGATATCATCACCAGACTAGTGCATTATCCATGATTCCATTATCTCCTCCTCACTTGACTATGTTTCAGTCAGTTAACTAAAGACTGGTAGACTAGTTAACTCAGATAGGTGTCAATTCACTCTCATAACTACCTAAGAGACTAGACTAGGTGGCAGTTTACTCCCGTAATTGTTGGTGTGTGTCTATATCACTCTATACCACCACTATGGAGCATTGGATTCTCCTCCAGTGCACATTGGTTGAGTTATATAGAGTATATCATGTGTAAATTATTCATTATTCATTACGGTTAATGAGAATTCTTTCATTCTTTCTCTCTTGCTTCTTCTTTCTCAATTTCTCTCTGCAAATGTGTGTGGTATTTTATATATAGATCTATTATGTGAAGGTTCAAAAAATTTACATGGTATCAGATCTGATGGACTGCTACGCAAAGATACACCAAATTATTATTTTTAGGTACCAAATATTGAAGACAGCAAAAAGATGGAATTCCCAAAAGAATTCATTCTTACACCTTACAATTACTTTGCATGGAATGAGAGAATAATAATACATATCTGAACCAGAGGATTTTATAGGTTAAACTTGAATATAGACACAGAACCAACATCAGCCATAGAAAAATCCAAGTATCTAAATCGAATGGATGAAGCATTCAGAACAATTTGCAGTCTCATCTCTCTCGATCTCCTTTTTCACATATATTCCTGTAAAACCCCCAATGAATCCTGGACCACCTTGGATAATACATTTGGAAAATAGGATGAGATAAGGGGACACATGCTCAATGTGTAATTTCTCACATTGGATCCATAAAGCTTTGACAATATCCAAGATTTATTTACAAAATTCAAGAATTTATTGTCGCAGCTCAAAGCTTGTGGGGTTGATAAATCTAAGGAGGAGAAAAAAACGGTTCTCACCATTCTCTCTGAACTTGGTCCTGAATTATTTGTGTTCGTATCCACATTACATTCAGTCAAATTCACCTTTGGATCCACCTAGAAGATGCCTTCTCTTGAGGAATTTATCGAATCCCTGACACAAGAGCAAACCAAGCTCATCAACATGGGAAAAATCAAAGGCCCAAAGGAGCATGCACTTACTGTGCAACATGTCAGCCATCAATATCATCAATCCAAAAGATAAATACAAAAGGAAATCTCATGCAAATCCAAAGAAGGAAGGGTACTCAAATCCCTTCACCGATGCCTCCAGATCCAAAGGTGGAAAGGGAAGAAAAGGGGAGAAATGCACATATTGCCATAAAGGATTCCATCCATAATCTGCATGCATGTAGAAACAAATAGATCTAATGACTCAAATAATTCATCAAAACAACCTTGGAGATTGCATCCCTGAGGGTGCCAAGAAGAAGAAGCCAGAAGATCAGAATCCCAAGAAAGGAAATTATATCCATGCCTTCATTTCCATCAGCTCCTCTTCCGATGATTGGATCGTAGATTCAGGAATAGTGGTATCAGAGCAGGTTGTTCTTGATCATTTTTTTAGTGCATGTCCCCGAAGAGGTTTGACTATAGCAAGTTGGGTCTTGAGCTTGTCTCTCTTGAAGACAATTTCTCTTTCACACCCAAGAAACCCTCAATGGCGGAAGAAAAGAAAAATGACCGAGTAGAAGATCCTATCAGTGTGTTGCTTGAGCAAGCTCTCATGTGACAGAAGGAAGAAATGATGGAGAATTTTTCCCACATCCTTCAACGTTTGCCGATAGCAGAAGGTGCATATTCATCAAGCGGCCACTTTGGAAGCACCTCGCCTTTCAAGGTACAAGTTAATTTTGATATTCCTATATTTGAAGGATAGATAGATGCAGAAGCCCTAGAAAAATGGTTAACTCTACTAGAAGGTTATTTCTCTATTCACAATTTTTATGACAAAGAAAAGATCACCTTCGCACTCCTTAAAGCTCTCCCTCATGTCAAACATTGGTGGGAAACTTACTGGGAGCAAAGTTCCATAGAGGAGTCTGGAATATATGGGGTCGAGCCCACTTGGGATTTTTTTGTGGATGCGGTAAAGGAACAGTATTATCCTATTGGAAACTATGAGGACCAGTACATGAGATGGACCACACTGCAACAAGAGAGGGGCCAAGTAGTTCTGGAGTTCACCAATACCTTCCATACCTTGCACACCAAGTTGGGTATCAAAGACTCCGAACGACATTTGGTTCTAAAATATCGTGGGGATCTACACAAATACATCCAAACTGAAATGAATTGTCTAGACATCTCATCACTAGGTGTTGCTTATCGATATGTTGTTAAAATTGAGCAGAACTTTAAGCACCAGAACAAATGAGAGTTTGGTTCTGTAAATCACCAACAACCAAATTATGACAAAGATGGCCCTAACAAACAGTCTTCTGAAAACAAATCCAAGAAATAGGAAAAGAAGGCCCATGGGAAGACAAAGAAGGACACCGGAAAATGGTGCGATTTCCACAAAATACCATGGCACAACACCGATGAATGTCGCTCAAAACAGTCATTGGTGGCCGAGATCAAAGACAAGGAGACGAACTCTGATTCAAAATCTGATTCTGAAAATACTGGTAAAGGATAGATCATTGATGCAGGCCCCATTATTATTGTCGTGACTGCAGCAATTCAACTAGAAGAACCAACAAATCCCAAAGAGGGGGAGCGCCTTTTTCATTCATAGATGTGGGTGAAGGGGACCCCGCTACATTTTATTGTTGATAGCAGAATCTAGAAGAAACTCATCTCAACAGAGGTCTCCAAATAGTTGGGATTGTCGACAACACCACACCTACAGCCATACAGCATCGAGTGGCTTCACCAAGGATGAGATCTTTGTGTCAGCCAACAATTTCAATTGTCATATGACATCCATCCCTTCAAGGATGAAGTATTATGTGATGTCTCCCCACTAGATGTCTGTGATGTTCTCTTGGACCAACCATATATATGGAAGCGTCATGTTGTTTATGAGTCTCGACCTCGCAGTGTCATTGTTTCTCTAGAGGGTCATCTCTAAAGAATACCAGAGGTAGTTCTGACTACTGTTCCACCTAAAAAGTTCCACAAGGTAGTATCTCATATTGTAAAATTTAGCTTCTTCATAATCTGTTCAAAAGGGGAATAGAAGGACACTACAACCACTATAGCCTCACCCCAAGCACCTTATATACAATAGAAGCAGGTCGACAAGGTTGCAGAAAAGCACAAATATTCCTTCTACACATTGTCCTCTCATGTAGACTAACATGTTGAATAGCCTCAGCCTCAATAGGTTCGTGACAGAATTCCACAAACTGAGCAGCACGACGTCTCCAGCAAGGCAAGCAACACACCAAGATGCAGATTCAACAAATGTTTTTCCCTCTCCCTCAAGAACTAAACGCAATGAATATCATTGCTTACTAAGGAGGGAGGATTGATCCAAGTGGATATTGATGGCCACCCACCTTTTTCGACTGCCTCAAAACCGTTTTCTAGCAATTTTGGCAATTTACTATTTTTAGCAGTTTTTAACTTCCGGGGCAATTTTGAGGGCCCAAATGAAGTTTTTTTGAGATATATATTCTCAATGATCTCCAAAGGAATTATTTTTCCCCCAAAATGAATCCCCTCTATGATACCTTTCCAACGATCTATCATACGATGTAAGGTAGTTTATTAAATAAGGCTCACTATGGTAGTTAGATATAATAAATGTAAGAGGACTTCTTAGAAGGTTCTACTTCTAGAAGATTCCTCCTCTAGAATGTTCTTAGGTGATGGTAGAACTATATAAAGGGGTT
>SNQJ01S0012573.1:65867-93829 GCA_010110895.2 Picea sitchensis | reverse complement strand
CACACGCCTCAAACGTAGATCGTATGCAAAAGTTACGACCCCGGGAAGTTGATGTACTAACTTACCCAAACGGGGCCCACATGACTTTTGGCACTTCATCTCCTAGGGTTAGGTTTTTGGATGTCTAGGGTTTTTGGCATTCTGGTTTATTGTAAAAAGGCCTTCAAAGCCTCATTGTAATCATCTTCTTTTGAATGCGAGTAGCCATCACATCTCTTCTCATAGATAAGTTGCCACCATTCTAGCGAGTCTTTCACTCTGTATTTTTACAATCTCTGTACATTTCTTTCATTAACAGAAATCATGTATTACTGTATATCTGTGTTTATGGTTGCATCTCTTATACATTTTTTTTATATTATTGAATATTTTTGATATCTCTGTGCATTTCTTTATTATATCTCCGAACTCATTTCATGCCGAAAATAATTCGGATTAGTGGTATCAGAGCAGGCTCTTCTTGATCATTTTTTTAGTGCATGTCCCCGACGAGGTCTGAGTATAGAAAGTTAGGTCTAGAGATTGTCTCACTTGAAGACAATCTCTCTTGCACACCCAAGAAACCCTCAATGGCAAAAGAAAATAAAAATGATGGAGTAGACGATCCTATCAGTCTGTTGCTTGAGAAATCTCTCACGCAACAGAGGGATGAAATGATGGAAAAAATTTCCCACATCCTTCAACGCCTGTTGATGGCAACAGGCACATATTCATCAAGCGGCCACTTTGGAAGCACCTTTCCATTCAAGGTACAAGTTAATTTTGATATTCCTTTATTTGAAGGACAGATAGATGAAGAAGCCCTAGACAAATGGTTAAACCTGCTAGAAGGTTATTTCTCTGTTCACAATTTTTTCGACAAAGAAAATATCACCTTCGCACTCCTTAAAGCTCTCCCTCATGTCAAACATTGGTGGGAAATTTACTGGGAGAAAATTTCCACAAAGGATTCTGGAATATATGGGGTCGATCCCACTTGGGATTTTTTTGTGGATGCAGTACAGGAACAGTATTATCCTGTTGGCAACTATGAGGACCAGTACATGAGATGGACCACACTACGACAAGAGAGGGGCCAAGTAGTTCCGAAGTTCACCAATACCTTCCATACCTTGCACACCAATTTGGGTATCAAAGACTCTGAATGACATTTGGTTCTGAGTTACCGTGGGGCTCTACATAGATACATCCAAAATGAAATGAATTTTCTGGACATCTCATCACTAGGTGTTGCTTATCGATATGTTGTTAAAATCGAGCAGAAATTTAAGCACCGGAACAAATGAGAGTTCGGTTCTACAAATCACCAACAACCAAAGTATGACAAAGACGGACCTAACAAATAGTCTCCTGAAAACAAGTCCAAGCAACAAAAAAAATAAGGGTCAGGGGAAGACAAAGAAGGACACTGGAAAATGGTGCGATTTCCACAAAATCCCCTGGCACAACACCGATGAATGTCGCTCAAAATAGTCATTGGTGGACGAGATCAAAGACAAGGAGTTGAACCCTGATTCAGAATCTGATTCTGAAAATACTGGTAAAGGACAGATCA
Source organism: Picea sitchensis (assembly GCA_010110895.2). Classification (NCBI taxonomy): domain Eukaryota; kingdom Viridiplantae; phylum Streptophyta; class Pinopsida; order Pinales; family Pinaceae; genus Picea; species Picea sitchensis. The sequence goes on along the minus strand of SNQJ01S0012573.1, from coordinate 92,274 downwards.
TTGACACAGACCCCACTTCTATTGTCATGACCGCAACAATTCAACCAGAAGAACCAACAGATCCTAAAGAGGGAGAGCACCTTTTTCATTCATAGATGTGGGTGAAGGGGACCCCACTGCATTTTATTGTTGATAGCAGAAGCCAGAATAACCTCATCTCACCATAGATCACCAAACAATTGGGTTTGTCGACAACACCACACCCGTAGCCATACAGCATCGAGTGGCTTCGCCAAGGACGAGATCTTCGTGTCAGCCAACAATGTCGATTGTCATATGACATCCATTCCTTCAAGGATGAGGTATTATGTGATGTCACCCCACTAGATGTATGTGATATTCTCTTGGGCCAACCATATATGTGGAAGCATCATGTTGTTTATGAGTCTCGACCCCGTAGTGTCATTGTTTCTCTGGGGGGTCATCTCTACAGAATATCAGAGGTAGTTCAGACTATTGTTCCACCTAAAAATTGTCGCAAGGTAGTATATCATACTGCAAAATTCAGCTTCTTCACAATCTGTTCAAAAGGGGAACAGAAGGACACTGCAACCACTACAGCCTCACCCCAAGCACCTTTTATACAACAGAAGCAGGTCGACAAGGTTGAAGCAAAGCGCAAAGATTCCTTCTGCACACCATCCTCTCATGTATCCCAACTTGTTTAGCAGCCTCAGCCTCAATAGGTTCATGACAGACTTCCACAAACTGAGCAGCGCGATGTCTCCAGCAAGGCAAGCAGCACACCAAGATGCAAATTTAGCAAACGCTTTTCCCTCTCCCCCGGGAACTCAACGCAATGGATACCATTGCTTACTAAGGATGGAGGATTGATCTAGGTGGATATCGGTGGCCACCCACCTTTTCCGACTGACTCAAAATAGTTTTCTGGCAATTTTGGCAATTTACTATTTTTAGCAGTTTTTAACTTTTGGGACCATTTTGAGGGCCCAAATGAAGGTTTTTCGAGATAGAGGTTCTCAATGATAGCCAAATGCATGATTGATCCCCCAAAATGAATCTCCTCAAAGATACCTTTCCAACAAGTTGGCATACGCCTAAAACAAAGATCGTATGCAAAAGTTACGACCCCGGGAAGTTGATGTACTAACTTACCCAAACGGGGCCCACATGACTTTTGGCGCTTCATCTCCTAGGGTTAGGTTTTTGAATGTCTAGGGTTTTTACAATTCTGATTTATTGTAAAAAGGCCTTCAGATCCTCATTATAATCATCTTCTTGCGAATGCGAGTAGTTGTCACATCTCTTCTCAGAGATAAGCTGCCACCATTCTAGCGAGTCTTTCACTCTAATTTTTACAGTCTCTATACATTTCTTTCATTAATAGAAATAGTGTATTACTGTATATCTGTGTTTATGGTTGCATCTCTGATACATTTCTGTTATATTATTGAATATCTACGATATCTTTGTGCATTTCTTTATTATATCTCTGATCTCATTTCATGCCGAAAATAATCCGGATCAATAGAGGGGTAGTTAACATAACCATTCAGGCTATGTGGCTACAACATTTTCTCACTGAGTTGGGCATTCAGTTTCATTGGTTGATTTTCATCTAGTGTGAAAAACAGAGCACTCTGAAGTTCTGGAGAGATCCAGTTCAAAGGTAGCGGATGAAGCACATCGAGATCCACAAGCACTAAATCCGGGACTTAGTACACAAGGGGATCATCGACCTACATTTTTTTCCTTCAACAGAACATATGGTAGACATCTTCACCAAGACCTTCATTGAGCATAAGTTCCATTCTCTATGAAGTCATATTGGAGTGAAGGACACAGTTGCCTAGAAACTATAGTTCTTTTTTTTACCTTGAAGGGGGGTTTTTTCCATGAGGTTTTCCCTCTTTCCTCACTTTATTTCAGTTTATATTTTTTATTTGGGTACCTAACATGGCCTCGTTGTCGGGACCCATTCTTTATTTTCACCATAGTGATGTTTAGCGAGGGTTTTGGAGTTACTCCACACACACCTAGGATTTATTTTTCCTAAGGTTTTTCCTTGTTTATTAGTCATTATTAGTCATTATCTAGTCTCCTATATTTTAGGAAGAATGTTCCTCTAGGGAAAATATTCTCTTTAGTTTTTACTTCAGTTTGACTAGTTGAGTGGAGTCTAGATGTTGCATTAGTTTTGTCACCATGCAACATTGGGATCATCACCAGCTAATGCACATTAGCCTTGGTATCATCACCAGACTAGAACACTACCCATGATTCCATGATATCCTCTTCACTTCACTATGTTTCAGTCAGTTAATTGAAGACTGGTAGACTAGTTAACTTAGCTAGGTGGAAGTTCACTCCCATAATTGTCTGAGAGACTAGAATAGGTGGCAGTTTACTCCCATAACTTTTGGTGTGTGTCTAGATCACTATAGACCACCATTATGGTGCATTGGCTTCTCCTCCAGTGCACATTGGTTGAGTTATACAGAGTATATCATGTGTAAATTATTCATTATTCATTATAGTTAATGAGAATTCTTCCATTATTTCTCTCTTTATTCTTCTTTCTCAATTTCTCTCTGCAAATGTGTGGTATTTTCTAGCTAGATCTATTATGTGCAGGTTCAACACATTTACACCCCTAGCAAAAAGATTATTCCATAAGGGAAATCCTCACTCATTAACAGAGGTAAAAAGATGAAGACCACTCTCCTTCACTAACAGAAATTTGCAAGATGTAACTCCAATCTCTCCAAGCAAGGTGGGATTCTCTTGACTTAAGGAGTCACAACATTTATCTTGCGCAACTAAATGCCCAAAATTTGCAGCCTCATTTATCATCTTGTTTTAGATAGTGTATTTACTATTTTCTTACCTAGAACACAGATAACTTGGTTTCCCTCTGTTTTCTAATAACCAAAGGATTTTAACACTCTCTTCTCCCCTTAGATTCCGTCCCCAAACCCAACCATGTGTGTCTTCTCTCCTCTATCCATGTTTTTCTTCCTTTTTCTTGCTTTCTACAACATGATTTCATGGTCAAATCCCCCAAATTTTTGGGTCATGTCATAAAATCTTGTATGGGTACTCTACCCATTCTCTCATTGATTTATGAGAAGGACCACCCAACCACCAACTTGAATGGTAAATAAATATTGTGGGACAGAGGAAAATTTTGAGTTTCAATATTTTAAATTCAGGAAGGTACTACCTGATAAGGGTCATCTCAACCAGTATGGGTTCCCCCTCACCATTCCCTCTCATGGCATAATTTTTTGTGTAAGTGCTCTACCCATCAACAATTTATTTTCATTATCATCAAAATGAATTTATCATTTTAATTTTTCATCATGGTCCAAAAAATTTAAACATACTAGCCATGACTCGGGACGACATTTAGACATATATGTACATACTGGGGAAAACATGGTGTTACATAAAAATTCGACAAGAGAATATTGTAGCTCTTTAAATTTGGGGATAAAATCAATCAATTGGATAATTGGAAAGAGGAGAAGTTCACCAAAGTGACTTCTCATCCATACCAAGAATTGGAAATGAAGGAAGAGACCTTGAAGAAGCTACAAGAATGTTTCCAAGAGACTAGCCAATCCCCTTCCATTGCCACTGTAGAATCCAACACCATGATGGATTCAAGCATGGTAAACTCACACTCCAAGACCCTTCCTCAAGATACTTTATATGACTTTGAAAAGGACACTACATGCATCAGTTCCAAGCTCATGAGGAAAATGGGTTATGATGGCCAAGGAATGCCCATGAGGGATTATAATCCCCATTGTAGCTCAATAGAGCTCCAAGCACGAAGGTCTCAGTGGAAATGAATGTAGCACAAGTTCATTTCAAAACACCTTAATCAATGCAAGAGGAACTAGAAAAGAATCAATTATCATGGAGGAAAAGGAAGTTGGAAAAGGAGCGTGTGTCAAGCCACTCAAACCTACTTGTATAGTCTTGGAAGAGGGAAACAAAGACATGATTCTAACATCCATATTCACTCCAACGTTTTGGGGACCAAGCAACCAAGTTGGAAAGCATCCTCACAAACTAAAAATGTAGGACATGGTATCTTTGGTTTGTTTCTATTGCAATAAAAAGGGTCATAAGGATATAAATTGTTGGCACTCTAGAAGGTGAAGCAGACCATGCAAGAACTATTTACAGTACTATATATTGACTAGAAATTGAGAGGATAAATGTTGGAGGCTTCATCTGGAACTCCATCCCAAAAATTCAATAGCCAAAAGGAGATGCTTGCATTTTCAACCCAAGGAGAAACTGTTTTCCAATGACCTATTACAATAGTGAATGTCATCTCTAGCCATGAGATGGATAGCAAGCTTGTGTGCAAGGCAGCCCCTATTCAACTCTTATCTTCCATCTTGCAGCAGAGGCACCCTTTCTTGGAGATTTATTGGAGGATTCTTGAGGTAGAGAAGAAAAAGATCAAAGGGAATTGAATCTCTTGGGGACCAAAATCCTACAAATGGGGAGATGTGATCCAAATTGGATCATCACCGAAATCTCTTTGTAAAATTTGTAACAAGAATTTAATTGTTTTCTTTTGGAAAAGATGAGGAAATGTCTAAAATTCACTTGGAAGTTGAAATGAACCATTGTGATGGTTGGACTTTCAAGGCATCCCATTAAAAATAAAGGTTGTGGAGAAGAAGGCCATTCAATAAAGAGGAGATATTAGGAGGAAATGAAGAAGGGAGGTAGAAAAGATAAGAGCTCAAAGAAGAAGTTAGCTTGATGATCAAAAGATAAGAATATGTTGAGTATTTCCCATGATGAGTGATGATTTTTGTTGATCCATGGCCATCTAAAAATTTTCTACTAGTAGTTAATCAAGTGTTGTGTTTGCACATTGAAACAATACCACAGAGTCCTACTTCATTTTGGCATCGATAGAGTTGTATAATGATGTGTGAAATTGGGATTGAAAGAATCTAAGTAGTTAACCATATATGAAACAAAGTATACTTGCTTTCCATTGGTTGGAATTCAACTAGCCTAGATTTGGTTTGTTGGATTTTTGAACTAAGCATTGTAACTAGTTAACAAACAATAGTTGAAGAGGCATGATCTCAGTCTATTTTTAATTGTAGATAACTCATTTAATTATATTATGCAAAGTATCTGTGTTGGTGAAATTTATAATTCATAGGCCTATAGTTTACGATTCAATTATGGATTGAACCTAGGAGTTCATTCTAGACCATCTACAGGGTTAACTTGGTCTCTCCTCACATTGCACCTAGTGGCAAGATTGGAAATGGGTAAAGGCCATAAATTTTACTTGCTACAATCCAGCAATGGGATACAAGTGGTTGTGTACCATTCTCTACCTAGGTGGCCAACTTAACAATATTTTGTGCCTATGGTAAAAACAAAATCAGTTATTTCACCTTAGCAAAATCTAGAAACTTCTTATTGAACCTAAAAAGGGTTTTTTTTTATCTAAAGATAGATGGTAGGGGGGATCCCTATTGATAAATGGTTATCCTACTTGGGGATCCATAGCTTTCAATTTTATCACTATGGGTGATACAAAACCCTAAAGCATATAATTTGGTTTTTTCCACTTGCTAGGAAAACCTAGTCATGATCAAGTCTATGTTCCAATAAATTTTTCCTTCCTCCCTCTCCTAACACATTTCCTTGTTAGGAAATCACCTTTCATGAGTCATGTATTTTCAAGTTGATTGGATTGTTATCAGAGTTGAAGTTCTCTTTTGGATCTAGAAACAATTGAATGATGTTTTTTTAATGATATTGTCTCATCTCACCACAATTGTTTTTGGTATGAATCATCTCTAATTCATGTTTATTCGATTATACATATTAAGATACAATATCATAAGGTGTGGATAGAAATGGAACACCTTCATTATTTGTTGGATTATTGGCATGAGGACCTCTGCACCATGAGAAAAGTACCACCAAATCCACTAAGATTGTACTCCACTAAATTTATTGACCACTTGGGCCAATAGCCCTCATATATAGGCTCAACCCACTATGGGTCTATTGGATCAGCTGGTTCAACTATAAGCTAACCCCATCGACATGCAAGGTGACATATTCGAGAGGGATAGGAGTGAGTGCACAACAAGACACTTGGACTTCCATGGGCATATAAGAAGTTCCCCACTCTTCCTTTGGTGAACTTGGAGGATCCCAATCCCCTGGATCGTGATACTAATGGGTGGGGCCTCATTATCCCTCTTGATGTTAATACTCTAGCTACAAGTTCAAGTAAGGCCCTTGATGATCATATAAATTCCCCTCCACCAACGATCATGGTTTTCAATTAGTGTTATCTTGTTTAATATTGTGCCCCCTTTGTTTATGCATGTGACATTAACTATCTAGGGTTTTTTTTAAATAAGCTAGCCATGTTTTTATTTTTGTAGTATGCTTATATGATTGCATGATGGGGTTTTTTGGTGATTTCCAACCCCATGTTTTTGTTTCTACACTTGCTTATGCAGGATACTGAGAAATCCCTTTATGTATTAAATCTTGTATATGTTACCCATTGAATGATTTAAAATGAATAATTATTAAAAAAAAATGTAATATTAGAGTGTTCTTGTAGAATATTATAATAAGGCTCGAGGCAAAAATAATATAATATAGGGGAGAAGAGATCATCACACACCGATGGGATGTTGGCCTGAGTTATTAAAAGGAAAGGTACAAAGCATTCATCCTATGATTTCCAACTTGAGAGCATTAAAATATTATCAAACTTGATATGATTTATTCATAGGATTAAGGTATTAGAGATGATTGTAGGGAAAAGAAAATAGAAAAAACCATATTTAAAAAATCCAAACAATCAATCAACTTTACACTTCAAGGAAAAAAATGTGAAAATATGATCTAATTCAAACTATAATGGAATTGAAAATAGTAAGAAATAAAAAAGAATGCACCTAGAATAGGTTGTGTGTTGCAATCATTAAGCCTTCAATTGTTATGGAACAATACTAGGAATATTTGGAGGAGTGGTACTTCAATTGAGATAATATTAATGTGAATCTAGATGGAGGATGCACTAACGAGTACTACAAAAAATGTAGTAACGGAACCCTCTAGTTGTTCATTTTACATATGAGATCAATCCTAAATTCCAAATCCAACAACAATTCATATAATGATAATTACTAAAGTGTGATGGGCATAAATGAACTAATAAGTGAAGCCAAAAGTCCTATAAGATTGTAAAATAATTTTGTGGTGGAAAATAAGAACAAAATGTTGTCTCATTCGCATAATTTTCATATAAGAATGAGAAGAGGAATTCTCAATTTATTGCTAAGACGAGTACGCCCAATCCTAAATAGAAGGGAATAATAGAATCATTGAAACATATGCGTACCTTGTAATAGAAACAAATATGTGTGGCCCAGGGCATGCATTGTCTAAGGTACCAAACACAAATATAATACAAGGTAAATCCAATGATCGAGTTGGATTGATTTTGACACTATATAAAACCCTAACTATTTGAGAAAAATGTTCACTATACATGTGGGGCACTAGAAGGACTTTAAGGGACTCTTTCAATGGTTTTAAAGATTCTAGAACGAGACCCAAATCAAGTGCAAATCCCTCAAATTATTTTGCTCATGTAACCAAGTGTACAGAGTACACGTATTTTTTTATGTCTATCCTAGATGTCAAATATATTGTGTATCAGAGGCTCATATTTGTTGTTATATTTTCCACTTCAACACATGCAACTTATATGGCATGGAGGATAAGATTATGTGTGGAAAGTATCTACCAAGCAAGCAAGAAAATTAATAAATGTACTAAAAGGAAGGAGAGAATAGAGAAATCCATGCCTTAACTTATATATGATGTGTTCTCTACCCTAATGTTTCTAAATGGTAAAAAAAATCATGTTAGAGAAAGAAAGTGTGCAAAGGGGAGTTTAGACCTTGAGGGAAATCCTAGTCATGGCATACATGAGTGTGATAATAAGAGGGTCTAGAAGTTAAATTTTCCAAGAAATAAGTGTGGAAGGTGTAAATTTTTTTATGTTTTGTATTTGATGGAATATGAATGTGAGGTTCCCTTTATTGGTTAATATATTATAAACACATGCTATGGAAACATTGTTCCACTGGAAAACAAGGTAAATACATTGTGTTCCCAATAATGTATCAATGGAGCCAATATATACATTTTTTGTTGTATATGCATGAATGCACATGTGAAGTAATTAAAATACAAGGTAAATGGTATAAATATCCACAAAAATATTACAAGGCTCGAGACAAAAATAATATAACATAGGGGAGAAGAGATCATCACACACCGATGGGATGTTGGCCTGAGTTATTAAAAGGAAGGTACAAAGCATTCATCCTATGATTTCCAACTTGAGGGAATTAAAATATTATCAAAATTTCTATGATTTATTCATAGGCTTAAGATTTTAGAGATGATTGCAAGGAAAATAAAATAGAAAAAACCCTATTTAAAAAATCCAAACAATCAATCAACTTTACACTTCAAGGAAAAAAATGTGAATCTATGATCTAGGTCAAACTATAATGGAATTGAAAATAGTAAGAAATCAAAAAGAGTGCACCCATAATAGGTTGTGTGTTGCAATCATAAGACTTCAATTGTTATGGCACAATACTAGGAACATCTAGAGGAGTGGTAGTTCACTTGAGAGAATATTAGTGTGACTCTATATGGAGGATGCACTAACGAGTCCTACAAAAAATGTAGGAATGGAACCCTCTATTTGTTCATTTTACAGATGAGATCAATCCTAAATTCGAAATACAACAACAATTCATCTAATGATAACTACTCAAGTGTGATGGGCATAAATGGACTAATAAGTGAAGCCAAAAGTCCTATAAGATTGTAAAATAATTTTGTGGTGGAAAATAGGAACAAAATGTTGTTTATGCCACTTAATTTTCATATAAAAAAGAGAAGAGGAATTCTTAATTTATTGCTAAGATGAGTATGCCCAATCCTAAATAGAAGGGCACAATATCATCACTAAAACATATGTGTACCTTGTAATAGCAACAAATATGTGTGGCCCAGGGCATAAACTCTCTAAGGTACAAAACACAAATAGTATACAAGGTAAATCGAATGATTGAGTTGGATTGATTTCGACCCTATATAAAACCCTAACTATTTGAGAAAAATGTTCATTGTACATGTGGGGCGCTAGGAATTTAAGGGACTCTTTCAATGGTTTTAAAGATTCTAGAACGAGACCTGAGTCAAGTGCAAGTCATTCAAAGTATTTTGTGCATGTAACCAAGTGTACAGAGTACATATGTATTTTTTTATGTCTGTCCTCGATGTCAAATATATTGTGTATCAAAGGCTCATATTTGTTGTTATATTTTCCACTTCAACACATGCAACTTATATGGCATGGAGGATAATATTATGTGTGGAAAGTATCTACCAAGCAAGCAATAAAATTAATAAATGTACTAAAAGGAAGGAGATAATAGAGAAATCCATATCTTAACATATATATGATGTGGTTACACATTATTTTAGTCACCCTAGTGATGTTTTCTAAATCATGTGTTCAGGTTCCCAAAAGAACCTTTCTTCATGAGAAAAGTGATTGGCTTCCTCTTCTACAAAACCTTTTTAAGGAGGGTCATCACAGGTCAAGCATAAGATACAGTGTGGGGATGCCTGATCGTCGCATTCTACCCTGAAACTAATTAGTGGCATTTTCGCAGGCTATCTTATAGCCAGGGTGCAGCGATGCTGAAAGAATAAGAAAAGGTCGAAGTTCATGAAGGTTATATAAGGGAATATTATAGAATATGAGGTGGCATATGTATGTTTGGGATCCTACTCGCTTATTTGATTTGGTGGGATCATCCAAATCTCTTTAACCATCTCTCTTTCTCCTATATAATCATGGATTTCTCATGGAAAAGGTTAAGCAAGGAATTAATGAAATAATAGGTTGAGAATTGTGTGAGGGATTCTACTTCAATTGATGCTTGAGGTCTTCATTTATCCATCAAGTTATTGTGGATCCTCTTCATGCAAGTTTGGAGAAAGTGTGTGTGTTGGATCAAAGGGACACTAAAAGGTAACCTTGCAACATCAAGGTTGTTTGGTTGTGTCTTCCACTTATACTTAATATAATATAGTGGCATGTTTATTTCCCATAAAATCATTCTCATTTTATTACATGACTCCTTGATCACATGTGTAAGTTTTCATTGAATATACTATTGTTGCTTTCACTTTGGTTGGTTTGTGTTTCATTGCAAATCCAATATCACAAGAGAACTGAAGAGAATCAAGGACAACAAAGATACAAGGAAGCGATATTAAAAGGTATGTCACTCATCTCTTGTTTGATCGTAAATTAAATGATTAAATATTAGGGAAAGCGTCATGTCATGTCTTGTTTTGTTCTAGATCTAGGTGGATCTAGGGAGATCAGTTTATGTCTTCATTCATCGATTAATCCAATAATAAAATTGGTGACCATACTGGGGATACAACTTGTTTTTGGTTTTTTGTTGTCCATTTTCCTTTAGCCTACTTCCTTTCGTTTTAATCCAGTCTTTGAGTCTGTGGGTGATCCATCTAGACTCCCTATATCTGAAAGTTCATTTAGAATCTTTGTCCTTTTTCCAAAAAAAAATTATTTACAGAAATAGTTTCATTGTATCCCATATGCAGCTTGCGACACCCCAGGATCGCCGCACCCTACCTATTTAGACCAGTGTGGAATCTTCGCATCCTACCCCATAGCTAGCCTACGGAAACCTCAAATCGTCACACTGTGCCTTACTGCTGGTTTGCGACGTTTCCTGTAGAATCTATTGGATTAGGTCGTTTTGTCTTCTGACACCCAGTTTTGCTTTGATCACTTGGGAAGAAATTTTGGTGCCAGTATCTGACTATTTTATGAGTTTAAGACTTGTTGTCAATTGGTTTTCAAAGATTGAATTCCTTTCTTCATCATTTTTCAAGTTGTTTTCTTCTTGATTTTTGTCAACAAGGATATAATCTATGAATTTAAATCTGAGTGCTTGATTGATTAAAAGTCTTTGGTTTGAGTAAAGTTTTGGATTATTTTATACTTTTTGGATTGCTTGTTGATCTGAAAGACACTTTCATTTGCATTTGGAAAAACACTTTCTTGTCATCTTCGTTTTTATCTTCATTGTAAATTTGATTTGGGTATTTTGTTGAGTGTATCTATTTTCTTTGACTATGTTTTTCCTATCTTCATTATACCTTTGATTTGGTTTTGGAAAGGAAAAGTTAAAGTCATCCATTCTTTTTTAGTAATCATTTAAAAGAAAATATTTTCATTTGAAATTGTTAAAGAGACAAAATTTGGGAAATTTCATTGCTTATGATTGTTTGGAATTGTATTCATTCAAGAAAAAGAAATTGCATTTCCTAGATTTTGTGTTTCCAAGAAATACTTTCTCTCTATTGTAATTAGAGTTCATCGAACTGAAGAATTGCATCATTCATCTCTTTTTGCATATTATTGGTTCAAGGTCTCATACAACATCGGTTTCATCTCCATCTACCTCTTGAGTAAACAATAGCCCCTAAAACACTGTGTAATTTTAAAATTTGTTAGTAACTTTTATTTTCTAGAAACTCTTTCCACCAAAATTAGCTAGGCTAGCGCTTTGGAATAGGTTATGAGGTACACTCTCCAAAGAATAAAACACACTTTAGCATATTGTGATAAGGATTTTTCAAATCCACTTGCAACATTTTGTCCTAGGAAGCCCTTCTCACACAAGGGTCAATCACAAGGTCGCATTGAGACTGGCAGAGTTGCTCACCCTACTTTGTTGGTCTTGGTGTAGAGATTGTGCGTATTATGGGGGCCGCTTGAAGGTATACCCACAATGATGAGTGGAATCCTTTCAAGTTGATTTCAGGCTAGATACCCTTCCTTTGTTCATGGATCGGACTGCCGATTGTTTCCCCAGGCATCACAATTGTTCTTGGTAACCTTATTAGCCTATATTTTTAGGATCTTACACAAGGTGACTGTGGAGGGTCAAGTCTTCATGGTACCTGAAATCGACATTGGCCAGACTCACTCGAGCTCCTTGGAGGGTATACCCACGATTATGTGTGGGATCTTGCATCAAGGTGTAAGTCCATTAAGCAGGTCGTCAACATAAATTTTCCACCTACTCCATCCTAACCCCTTTTTATTTTGACTTCACGACATTGGATTTCATCACCAACTAGTGACTTCGAAACAAAAAGGTTTTGTTTGCTTGGTTTGATTTCTAAATTTTATTAGCGAGTGTTGTTTGTTTTCATAGTTGGCCATAGATTTTTTCCGTAAAAATTTTGGTCCAGCCAACATTGACCCTCCACGTCGTTCACGTAGGATGCAAGGGCTACCCCGGAAAGATCTGGAAGGTTACCTCCCTTTGCCTCCTAATTCACCAGAGGGCTCTCCTAAGCAGAGAGTGGTCCAAGACAATGTAACTTCACAAGTGGAAAGTTCCAACACTTTAGAAGATTTATGAATTATTTCTGATTCTCTAGAAGCTTTCTGACTTCCTCCAACTCCGTTACCATATTCTGGATACGAGAGACGTATTCTCCAAATGAATTCCTCAGGATAACTTGTTGTTGAAACTTCTAGAATACTGATTGGACCTCATACAGACCCTGGAGTAGAGAATCCTTTTTTTTTTAGTGACCCATTTAGAGCCCCACCTCGCACCATGCGAAAGCTTTATGGAAACTTGGGAGCAGGTACTGATTCACCTGTCGTATCACAACTGCCCGAAACGTTTATTACCTACATGATATCTTTAGACCATTTTGTTGGTACAACTAGCAATATCATCGTCATTCCAGACACACTGTCAATTGGTCCTAGCTCAACTTTTTCTCTCCAGATGGCCCATTCTACTATGCTCCCACATGTTACGACTATTCCTACTGGGAATGTGGTGTTTAACCAAGATCCCATTGACACACCACTCTCATATAGACCTATCCCATCACTTCCTCCTGGGTATCATGATTTAAATACTTCCATCGTCATCCCTACTCAGGTTACATCCGGAGTTTCTAGACTTTTTGTTCCACCTGGGTACAATGTTGCTGTCGATTTTGTTCTACACCCTCCCAGGTCCTCTTTGGAGGGTCTTATCCACCTTTTCTTCGGGGATATGGCCCTAGTGGCTCAAATCCAGTTGGAAGCACCCATCATCTGTTTAATTATAGTTATCAGATTCTCGTTGGAGGGCAATCTCACACTGGAGGGAAACCTCAATGTGGGGGTCCACCTCAGACTGGGGCACCACCACACATTGGGGGTAAACCTCCACTTGGAGGAAAACCTCAGGTTGGACTCTATAACCCATTGTATGGACAGAACACACTGGGATCACTAGCCCAACTTTGGAACCTTCTTGCCCAAGGAAATCCATAATCATCTAGGGGGAAACAGCCTCAAGTCAACCCTTTTGTGCCCCCTCACTCTAGCCAGCCATATCTAGGTTCTTTGAATCCTGCTTGGGGTCTACATGTTCACTCTAGTGTCCCTTTTCAAGGGAACATTTCCAATCAACCCAACCCTATGGGCTATATGCCTCCAAATCCTGTGCGGAAGAATCTGTCAGGACTCTCCACTTACATGCACACTGCTTACAGTCCTACTGGTACACCGACAGGACTTCCTCCCCAAAGTCACCAGTATCCTCACGTGAATAGACAGTTTCCTTTTCTTTCCACTTTGGATTTACCTAACTTGTCTAGAATCTTGAATGATCCTATCTTACATTCTCCCCATTGGCCCGTTATACCAGCCAAATTACCGTCCAGCATTCCCAAGTTTGATGGTCGACTGGGAGAAGACTCAAACAATCATGTTATGACCTTTCACCTTTGGTGTTCGTCCAACTCTTTGATGAACAACTCCATTCGGTTATGACTCTTCCAACGAACTCTCACGGGTTCGGTTGCAAAATGGTACATAGAATTACCGTGAGGCTTCTTTAACGACTTCAACACCCTCTCCATGGCTCTTCTCACACATTACCAACTGCCAATCTACTACGAGACAGGAACCGAAATTTTGAGTTCCTTTAAGAAATCTTCTGCCACTCACATTTTCAATCACATTCATGAGTGCAGACGAAGAAGGCGCTTGATCAAAATCGACCTTCCTAATCAGTTATTTCCAAAATGGCTCACCAAATCATTCATTAGTAAAATCGGTCGTGATATTTCCATGGGTGGATTTGTCACTGAAGAGTAGGCAATTAGTTACGCTCAGTACCTAAATCTTATTTATTCACAAACGGGCACTCTTTACAACTTAATCCCTGATGCTCCTCACCCTTCCACCACCACTACCTCAACAACCCCAACAACTTCTCATGTTGATAACAATATGATTGGCACTTTCCATGCTGACGCTAAATCCACGTCGGTCGCTCACACCAATCCAAAATCTACTGCTTCTAATGTTCAAAGTGATATGACTCCTACTCCTTCCACCAGCAAAACGTCTGAGGTTAATTCAGTTCAATCTACCCCTACCGACAAAAAAAATCTAAAAAAGGAAAGGGTAAGAAAAAGGAGGATAAAAATAATAACCCGCAATCCAAAAAACCCAAAACATAGTCTATTGATGATAAGGATAAGCGTAAACCTTGATATCCTTGAATTATTTGTGGTGATGATCACTACACGAAAGATTGTCCAAGACGCATCGAGGTTACTAATATCCTTCAAGGAACCAGGAAGCCTACCACACCTGTTGTCTTGTCACAACCTTTCCCTTCTCAACAGTAGGACCAATTGGTCATTCATGACCAACCCTCTCCTTCCACCACTTCATATGTCCTTATGTGTACTCGTGATTCTAAAAATAATGACGTTGCAATTACAACTCGGGCCAAAGATTATTCTCCTTCAAAGGAGAAAGTTGACGATTTTCCACCTTCGTTGGTTCAACCACCTTCCTCAACTTCACCTCCCAACGGTCCTCTTCATCTCAAACAATCAGGTCCCAATACATTTCTCCTCCCTCCTCCAAAGGTCATTGTTCAGAAGTCTACCTTCAATCCTCATGCGTGTGCTGCTCAAAACTACAACATTGTAGAAGACCTTGCGCAAGCACCCTCTACGATGTCAGCTCTCGAAGTCCTTCAAAGTTGTCTCGCTCAACGAAAGGAGTTGTTAAAGGCCATTGGTGGAATTGATCCCACAGATACAAATTTGATAATCTTTGACCAAGAAGATCACATTCCAAGGCTACCCCCTTAGTTAGCGTTTCAGATTCAAGTTGTTGTAGAAACCAAGAATATCTATAGAATTGTTATTGATGAGGGTGCCTCGACATGTGTTATGTTAGTTACTTATTGGAAATCCATTGGCTCTCCTCCCCTCACTGAATCACACAATACATGTAAGGCCTGCAATGGTTCTAGTTTTAAACCCTACAGTGTTCTTCCCTCATTATCTATTACGTTGGAATGAAAATAGGTCAATGTCGAGGTCGAGGTCTTTGACGCTCCTCTTGATTATAACCTCTTACTTGGCCATAGTTGGATTGATTCCATGTGTGCAGTCGTGTCTACTCTTTTATGTTTGTTATGTTTCCCACACCAAGGAAAAGTTGTTACAGCTGACCAACTGGCCTTTTTTAACTCCAATTATCGTACTAGAAATGTACCTTTTATCTCAAAGACACCTCCTGGGTATGAGAATGTCGATGTGGATCTTTTGAAAGATTCAACTTTGATGGGTACCTTCCCAATCCCACCACCTAATATTCCACCTCCTTTTTTCTCCTCAATCAACATGATTTCCACCTTTTTTCGCGAAACCCCCGCATCTCCTGACCCATGGATAGTACTCGATCCCGGTGATTATCTTCGCTATGGAAAACAAATGCCCTTAATCACATTTGAATATGCTTATAAATCCATTCAATCAGTAACCCCTTCTACTCTCTCTCTCTGGGATTCATCTCCCGATCTATTTCATGTGATTTTTCCTACCGATGAGATGATCATGTCAGTCATGTCCATGGAAGACACTACATGGGACGATGGACATCATCGTTCCATTCTCTTCCTAGAACAGCACACCATAGAAAGTTACCAACGGATTTCAACTATGTCCACCGTTGTTGTCATTTCCTTTGTTCCCGAGTCACCACACGACGTGTTATATGAAGGGAATCTGAGTAATATCTCACCCATCATTCCTCTTGACATATCCATTAAACCTGGCATCATCGAAAATGTTCACATCGGAGCCTCATGTTCCATTGATGAGGTCGTCACTTATAAATCCATTTTTCAAGAATTTCATGACGTTTTCGCTTGGAGCTACAAATAGATGTCAGGTATTGACCCCGATATTGTTTTACATGAAATTAAGACTTACCTGAATGCTAAACCTGTCCGGCAAAGACTTCGCCTAGTCCACCCTCGTAAAGTTGTTGCTATCAAGCTTGAAGTTGAAAAAAAAATTAAGGTTGGATTTATCTATCATGTGGCTTTAACCGATTGGGTATCTAATCTAGTTCTGGTCAATAAGAAAAAAGGAACAATTCATTTATGTGTAGATTATAGGGATAGAAATAAATATTGTCCTAAGAAAAATTATCCAACCCCCTTCGTTGACTAGATCGTTGACGATTGCACCGGGAGTGAATTATTTTCCTTAATGGATGGTTTCTTCAGCTATAATAAGATTAATACTTTTCCCGCGGATCAACACAAGACTACTTTCATTTTTCCTTGGGGTAATTTTCCCTACTGGAAACTTCCTTTCAGTTTGAATAACGTTGGAGTGACTTTTCAATGCGCCATGTCTTATTATTTTCACAATATCAAGCACATCATACATCTGTATCTCGATGATCTACCAGTGCATTCCATGCATCACCTAGATCACTCGGACCATCTCTGAGCCATTTTCCTTCGTTTTCGTTACTATCGTATATGTTTGAACCCACACAAATGTGTTTTTTGTGTGGAGTTCAGCCGACTTCTGGGTTTTATTGTGTCACTTCATGGAATTAGGGTAGACCCTTTGAAGGTTGAGGCTATCCTTAATCTACCTCCTCCTTCCACACTACACCAGCTTCAAAGTTTGTAAGGGAAGGAAAACTTTTTGCGTCGATTCATTCCAAATTACGCCGAGTTAACACAAGGTTTTACTCAACTGTTAAAGAAAGGTTACGAATTTGTATGGGACGATACTGCCAACAAATCCTTCGAAGCTTTGAAACTTGCCTTAACCCATACACCACTGCTTTTCCCACTGGATTATAGACGAGACTATTTCCTCTACCTCACTACTTCGGACTCTACCATTTCCATGGTTTTAGTCCAACAAGATGATTCGCACGATGAACATGTAATTTACTATTTGAGTCGGAGTCCCACGACCATCGAAGCCAAATACCTACAAGTGGAGAAACTGGTCTTGGCAGTTGTTCAAGTTGTCCAACGTTTTCGTCATTATATCTTATTACGTAAGACCGTTGTCATTTCTGATTGCAACCCCATGCAGCATATCCTCGCTCGACAATTGTTGGGGGGTAAGTACTCCAAATGGATAGTGATTCTCCAGGAGTTTGACTTAGAATTTGAATGCACTAAGTCTAAGAAATATTTGGTATTTGTTGAATTGATATGTGACCTTCCCTCGACTGATACAGCAAATGTGGAAGAGGATTCCTTACGTGATGAATCCATTTTTCTGATCAGTTCTGATGATGTTTGGTATGGAGATATTATCATTTATCTCTAGAATCGAACTTTTCAGCCCAACCTTTCTATTACAGACCGTCGTTGTATACGCTATCAAGCCCGTCAATACATAATTCTTGGTGACACTCTTTATTGTCGTGGTGTTGACTCTATTTTCCAATGATATCTCACCTATGATGAGGCTGATAAAGCTTTGAATGACTTCCACTCCAGAGCATGTGGTGGTCATATGTCTGGGTATGCCACTGCCCAAAATATCTTACGAGTAGGATATTTCTAGCCTTCTTTGTTTAAAGATTGTATCACTGTTGTCCAGAAATTCCATGCTTGCCAAGAATATAATAATAAGATAAGATCTCATCCCACTCCTTTACACCCTATAGTTTCCATTGGTCCCTTCGCAAAATGGGGCATTGACTTCATGACATGTAACCCTCACTCGGCCGAGGGCATGGATACATCATCATAGCTGTGGATTACTTCACTAAATGGGTCGAGGCGATGCCTAAATTCGATAACACCGGGAAAACTAAAACTTTGTTCATATTCAATCATATCATTACTCAGTTCGGTGTCCCTCAAGCTATTGTTACTGATCACGATAGCCACTTTTGAAACTTCATGATGTTCGAGCTTACTAAAAAGTTGGGTATTCGGCATGAAATCTCAACCCCCTATTATCCACAGACCAATGGTCAGGTTGAAGAAATAAAAAAAATTCTTATTACTATGCTTCGACGGATGATAGGAATTCATAAGACCATTTGTCACACGATGTTGTTTTTAGCATTATGGGGCTACTAGACATCCGTCAAGTCTGCCATTGGGTTCACACCTTTCCAATTAGTTTATGGTATCGAAGTTGTTTTTTCGATTGAATGCGAGATACCATATTTGAAGCTAGATGTTGAACTTCTCCCAAACACCTCTGTTGAATAAGAACATCTATTATACCTGATGCAATTATATGAAACCCGTTGTGATGCCGCCCTGGTTATTGAAGCTCAGAAAAAATGTTTCAAAGCCCAATACGACAAGCATGCCAAGCCATGTGTTTTCTCTGAAGGTAATCTAGTTCCCCTCTACGAACAAGATCATGATTTACTAGGGACTGGAAAATTCGAGACTATGTGGCGAGGCCCTTATATTATCAAGCCAGTGTTGGAGAAGGGAGCTTATGAGTTAGTGGATTATGATGGCATTCCTTTGAGTGAACCCAGAAATGGGATTTACTTGAAGAAGTACTATGCTTAGGTCATTTTTGCATGAGTGCTTGTATTTTTGTTGTATCATACTCTTGTGTGTTACTTTTGTGTGTGTTTTCGTTGTTTGGTTTCGACCCCCAACTTCTTACCTTGCATTGTGCTTGGTTTTCAGATGTCGGTGTCTTCGCAACCCTACTTTGGTTTCACCGATGGCGCTAGTCATACTACTCAGAACCTAGCATATGTTGCTTGGGAAATATATGCACCTACGAATGAATTAATAAATCTACATGGTGTTTTCCTCGGGCATGCAACTAACAATATCGTGGAATACAGTGCAGTCATCGAATTGTTGACCGATGCAATTTCACTTGGAATCCACCATCTTGTTGTATGACTTGACTTGCAATTAGTAGTACTACAATTGAGTAATGTCTATGCTATCCGAAGTTCTACTTTGTTAAGGGTATACTTACGGATTTACCTCTTGGAGCATTATTTTGATTACATTGTATATCAACACATTCCTAGATGTCTAAATACATTAATAGACTCATTAGCTAATTATGTGTTAGACAGACATTTGAGACACTTATATTTATCCAATCACATTTTGTATATAAATCAAGTAAGTCGGTAGAAACCTCGTGTATATATAACGATAAAAGTTTTACAAAAGTTTTTTTGTCCGAAGACCAAAATATCAAAATGTGAAGCACATGGCTTCATATACAAAATAGCATCAAGGATGATGCTCACGATAACACACAACTACCTATGCTACTCTACAAAGAAGTCGACTGATAGAACCAGATACACCCACTGTATGGTGATGGTAACGTCTCAGGATCTCATCGATAGAGATATCCAGGACATGCATTGTCAACCCCTCCAGGTTCTACTCGATAGCCTCGTAATTAGCAGAAGCCAATCCTGCTACCTTGACTCTCTCCCCTCGTCTCTAGATGGGGGATGTACCTAGAGGTTGGTGAGGTCCTACATATACGTTGTCAAAGAGTTTTTGATTAGTCATAAGATTAAAAACATAAAAAACATTTCATATTTCAAAATTTACAAAAACATTATAAAAACAAAAATGTGCTTCTTACCTAAGTTCCCCCACTGAGAAACTTCATGCAGAACCAAGTCTGGATCACCTCTAAAGTCCAAACCATCATACACATAGTCATCTACCATTAGTAGTTGGGGCCTCAACCAATAAAAGAACACGTCATTATATTTGACAATGGGGTCGGTCACATGTCGAGCCATGAGGTCACACCATATCTTCATTCTTGGATCTTGTGGGGCCGATATGCCCCACTCTACCTATAAGCGCAAGTTTGGAACCCTAACTAGGAAGAAGGACACCAAAATTGACCCGTATCTGAATTGTTTCAATTCACCTTTCCTACATTTGGTCAATTGTTTCTTCATGCTCCTGAGGAGCCCGTCACACCAGTTAAAGACACGGAGCTCCATGCACTCCACTGCATATTGGAAGTAGCTCTGAAGAGCCATGTGAGGAGATGCACTCCCCACCATAAGTGAGATGGTGAAAAGGATGGTATGTAAGGGTAAATCCTGGACATCCCTAATAGATACCTTGTTGTTGCGTCTCTTAGCCTATGGTGCACATTATTGTCGAATGTACTCATTCATCGGCAGACCACCACCCCTACTACCTGTCAATGTCACACGGGCCCCACGGTGAGACAACCCCGTCAAAAAATAGATATCCTCGATATCTAGACTGAGTATGTGGGCTCCCACATGGAATACCTATTCATCCACATCCCACATGTGGACTAAATACTCAAGCAACCTCAATTGGGCCCTCATGCCTTGAATTTTGAAGAACTTCAACATCCCACACTATCGAAGGGAATTAACTGTTCCCGGGTCATTCCCAACGAAGTAATCATCATCCTCATGTTCTCTCTCCCTCCACTCCAACATTTTAATTGTCAAAAGCTTGCATTGGAGCCACAAGGAGAAGTTAGCATCATTATTTTGCCTCCATGGAATTTTTTATTGGCCAAACATCCATAAGAAATTTTTGAGTTGCACACAACGCAGGTGAGGGCATCCACACAATGCAGAATCACCGCAGGATAGTCGTAAGGACACCTGCGAAAACCTATGATCACCGCAAGGCACGATATAAGCCGCCTGCGGCGATCTTCACGCACCCATACCCTCATCAAATTCAACTCAAAAACTACTTTTAACCAATGAAATCAAAAATTAATCCATGGAAAATGAAGAGGACAAGAAGATTACCTTTTTAGCGAAGATCGTTCACCAAATGACTGATCGTGCCTCCCGCAATCCACAGTGGAAGTTTGAGGTAAAATGGGGGTTATGGGGCAAGTTTTGGGTGAAATAACAATGTAATGGTAAAAAGAAGTTTTTACCCATATTTATTAACTTTTTAATTTTCCATTCATATTTTTTATTATTTTATGCATTTTCGCCTAAACCCTGAAGCCTTAACGACATTGCAAGTGTTTGAGATCTAGGAGTGTGAATGATGAAACATGGATACATTTTCTTTTTTTGGTTTGTTTTTACATTTGTCACATGTACATATCCTTTTAGGATTTTTCAGGAAAAATCTCGAGTTTAGGTTTTGTTCCTTCTCATCCTCGTAAATCAATGAGAACAGAACTGAGTATGCTTTTGTCATGTTTTTCGTACTCATGATGGTAACATGAAAAACGACACCCATGGAGTGTCCTTTAAGCTCTTTTCATGCTGCGTAAAAATGAAAAGATTGTCGAGCGACCTTGTTCTTTTCACACTCATAAAAGTATTTGAAGAAAACGTTTGATGGGCAGTAGGTTATCACTTCTTCAGTATCATCAAACTAATTTCTGAAAAAGGAACTGAGAGAGTTCTCTTTAAGTGTTTTTCAAACTCTCTAAACATGAAAAACCCCCAAGTTTTCTCTTTTTGGACTTGTTCAACAAACATTGAAAGACCTATATGGAACCGAACCACTCCTTAGGGTTCGTTAAACATACTCTGAGGGAATCATCCGAAGGATGAGCTTACATCAACAAGCATTTGTTATCCTCCTCAAGCTTGCATAAAAATAAAGAGGTACTAGCCAAAAATGGTGGGGGGGAATTTGGGAAAGAGATGTGTCTATGTATTTGTGTTAGTGGAAGTAATAGTCACTCTTGAACATGACACCCCTTTCATCATTATATCTGGGTTGGGAAATCCATTTGTCTCTCGTTTGACCTTCCACAAGTTCATATCTTAGGTCTTCCTTGAGTCAATGCTGCCAAGACCATAGTTGTGTCATTCATATGTTCAAGATAATTCCAACCCTAAACAAGCCTTCTATCGATTCGGTCATCTGCAGTTATCAATCCTTAGCATGTCGGCCTTCCCTGTGTCAGTTTCAAATCATTTTCATACTTTGATCTACCTCAAATCTGTTATTTATTTCGTGTCATTGATGGGGAATACATCAAGGCCCTTCTGTGACGAGTCTTTTCCTGTCAACTTCAACTCATTATCCTAGAACAAGACTTAGAAATTATTTAGTTCCTTAGAGCCTACATGCCTCAATGGAAGGTTTCTTCGCTTTCGATAGTGGGTTCACATCATTGACCCCTGATCGAGAGATTCCATCGAGTGTTCGACTTCAACTCATTTATTCATGTTCATTGGATTGTACTAAGGTACCTTGGGAATCATTAACATCAATGTTGATTTCCCTCACACTTGTTAACAGTTTTCATCAATGACCAGTATCAAGTGGTGTCTACCATGTTCGACTTCAACACTTGTAATTGCATGGCTAGATTCATACTTATGGATGATGGGATTGAAGACCCTGGATCTCATTATCTTGGTCCAGGTTGCGATGGAGTATTCATGATTTGTATTGACACATAGATCCACTTTGTATGTCGTGTGGCTATGTCCAAATTTGAGTTTTCTAGAGCGTAGATCCACAGTATATTCTTGGTGGCTATGCAAAATCTTAATGACATGGATCCACAGTGTATGATTGGTTGCCATGACTGACATTTATTATTTAAATCACTTATAGTCTGAGTATGGGAATGCCTACCTCAGAAATGGTATAATATTGTGCAGATTCTTGATTGTTTGCAGGTTCCCGATTAGTGTGCTCTGTGTTTCCGACACGCACACATATTCTACAAAGTATTTCGATTGTTACGAGTTCTAGCCTCATACTTTGGGGGGAATTTTGTTACATGTTATTTTATTCACCCTAGTGATGTTTTCTACAACATGTGTTCAGGTTCCCAAAAGAACCTTTCTTCATGAGAAAAGTGATTGGATTCCTCTTCTACAAAACCATGTTAAGGAGGGTCGTCGCAGGTCAAGCATAAGATACAGTACGGTGATGCTTGATCACCGCATTATTCCCTGAAAATGATTTTTGGCGTTTCCATATTCTGTCCTATAGCCAAGGTGCGGAGATGCTTAAAGACTAAGAAAAGGTCAAAGTTCACGAAGGTTCTAGAATGGAATCTTCTAGAATATGAGGTGGAATATGTATGGTTGGAATCCTACTCGCTTCTCTGATTTGGTGGGATCATCCAAATCTCTTTAACCATCTCTTTTTCTCCTATATAATGATGGATTCTCATGGAAAAGGTTAAGCAAGGAATTAATGAAAGAATAGGCTGAGAATTGTGTGAGGGATTCTACTTCAATTGATGCTTGAGGTCTTGATTTATCCATCAAGTTATCGTGGGTCCTCTTCATGCAATTTTGGAGCAGTGTTGGAGAAAAGGGCCATTGAAAGGGAACCTTACAACATCAAGGTTGTTTGGTTGTGTCTTCCACTTTTACTTAATATAATACAATGGCATGTTTCTTTCTCATAAAATTATTCTCATTTTATTACATGACTCCTTGATCACATGTGTAAGTTTTCATTGAATATACTATTGTTGCTTTCACTTTGGTTTGTTTGTGTTTCATTGCAGATCCAATATCACAAGAGCACCGGAGCGAAGAAAGGAAAACAAAGATACAAGGAAGCGATATTAAAAGGTATGTCACTCATCTCTTGTTTGATGGTAAATTCAATGATTAAAGCTTAGGGAAAGCATCATGTCCTGTCTTGTTTTTTTCTAGATCTAGGTGGATCTAGGGAGATCAGTTTATGTCTGTATTCACTGATTAATCCAATAACAGTGGTCTCTCCCCTCATGTTTATAAATGGTAAAAAAAATCATGTTAGAGAAAGAAAGTGTACAAAGGGGATTTTAGACCTTGAGGGAAATCCTAGTCATGGCATACATGAGTGTGATAATAGGAGGGTCTAGAAGTTAAATTTTCCAAGAAATAAGTTTGGAAGGAGTAAATTTTTTTATGTTTTGTATTTGATGGAATATGAAGATGAGGTTCCCTTTATTGGTTAATATATTATAAACACATGCTATGGAAACAGTGTTCCACTGGAAAACAAGGTAAATACATTGTATTCCCAATAATGTATCAATGGAGCCAATATATACATTTTTTGTTGTATATGCATGAATGCACATGTGAAGTAATTAAAATACTAAGGTCGATGGCATAAATATATACTTACTAAACAAGGTAACAAAAATTTTGACTACTAAGTAACACTCTGATGGATTTCTACCATGTTTCCCTATTGCTAGATAAGATAATGACAGGTTTTACCACCCATTGACACACAAATAGGGTTGTGGATTAGTAAATGGTATGAGGTTGTTTATGTCAGACAATTGGATTAGGTTTATGGATAGTTGGTATGGATTTTTGGTTTTCATTGATGTCAACAATTGGAGAGTGATATTGTAGATTGATGTCAACCTTTGGAGAAGCCTTGTAGTGAATTCTGGTAGCACAAAGGAATAGTTAAGGGACCTGAATCTCTTTGAAGTATAAGGGAATGAATATCAATGAATTTATAGGTAATACTATTCTAGATGGATAGTACATGTCATGCCATTTCTGGTGATATGTGGAACGTCACATAACTCCTCACGGTTAGAGAGTTATGGCCTTGTGAAGTTGGAGAACCCTCATGAGTTATCTAGAAGCCCCTAGAAGGTCAAAGAAGTCAAATTACTCTAGAAACTCCTAGAAGAAGTTGACTAGTCAGAGTGGGTGAAACTAGGAGATAATCATGGGTATATTTGTTGCATTAAGAAAATAATTAAAAATAAATTAGTTGCAACAAGAAGTTGTGAGTTTGGTAATTATGGTAAAGTAGTTGTGACGAGAAAATTGAATCGTCAAAGTGGTTGACCAAGAAATAACTTAAATAATAAAGTGGTTGCAACAAGAATTTAGTTAAGGGAAAAGAATCTATGAATTGAATAAATATATAAAAGTTAGTTGCAACAAGAAGTTTGAGTAAAGAGAAATTATTTAAATAATAAAGTAGTCAAAGTGGTTAAGTGGACAAAGTGGCTAAGTGGACAAAGTTAGTTAAGTGGAAAAACCGGCTAAGTGGAAAAAATGGCTAAGTGGACAAATTTGCTAAGTGGATAGTTTTTTAAGTGGACAAAGTGGCTAATTGGACAAAATTGTTAAGTGGACAAAGTGGTTAAGTGGAAACTTCTAGAGGAAGCTACTTGGAGAGTATAAATAAGAGAGCAAGGGTCTCCCATTAGTATCCATTAAGAATATTGAATATCTAAAAATGAATGACATAACCAAAGGAGATCTAAGGCGAATTTCAGAGGGAAGGTGAAGTAAAGAAGGCCAAAATTCAATGGAGGATAAAGTATTTTGATGATGTTTTCTAAGGTACAGTATTTATAGGCTATCTCACCATTTTCGCAATAACGTTTTTTCTACAATGATTCAGACAACTAAATTTGGAGGTCGTTGAGAAAAAATATCCAAGTAATTGTGATAAAAAGTTGAGCTTGTGGGTCGTTGTATTTTGGGATTTACACTTCATGGAAAATGGGGTTTGTGGCTAGTCCTGAAACTAGTCTAAAACAGGTGTTTCAGGTAAAAACGTCATAACTTCTTCATAACAGATCCAAATTCAGTAAGACCAAATGTATTGGTTAGAGTATAGTCTTTAGTATTTTGTGTACCATTTTCAGATCCATACAACAAATATTCTGTGCGGGGGACTCTCTACAAGTTTTCTCTCTAGAATAAGATAGAATTCAACAAGGTATGCCATTTTTGCTATAACTCATTTTTCTGAGAGGTTCCAAGTAGTGAAACTTGGAGGAATTGCATAAAAGACATTGAAGAACATTGTGTACTATTTTCATATCTTTATTGATTACAGGTACATAGTTATGATTATTGCAAGTTAGGTTTGTTGACTAATCCAAAATTAGTCATGTGAGACTAAAGTAAAGTTTGATGAAAATTCTAGTCTATTGTTGTTAAAGTTAAGGAAGGTTTGCAGGTATGTGATCATATACACCAGGTATGTTACAG
>SNQJ01S0012573.1:35568-65857 GCA_010110895.2 Picea sitchensis | reverse complement strand
CGAATTATGCTTCTGCAAGCCCACTCAAGATAGCATTCATAGCCTTAGCGTTAAAGCTAAATTCTAGCTTGTCATCCTTATTAGCTAGTACAATTGGCTTTACATAACCAATGTCTACCACATCCCATACATCTGCGCCTAAATCCATTATGTAGGTTCTCATTCTAACTTTCCAGAAGGCAAAGCTTGTTCCATTGAACAGAGGGGCCTTATTGGTTGAATTTATTTCATGGCTTGACATGTTTAAGCACTAGGATATGCCCTTAGATAAAAGGGGTTGGCTCTGATACCAATTGTTGGACAACTGAGAGGGGGGGGTGAATCAGTTATTACTGTGCTTAAACAATTATGCTTCTTTTAAATTCTTTACAAGGCACTCAATGATAATCACAATAATGCAGGGAAATAAGAAATGGCACATTCAGCATCAGTCACATTTATGAGATACACAAAGATAGATATTTCCCGAGGAAACCCATAAAGGGAAAAAACCTCTTCTTCTTTATATGATAAGTATTATTTACATTCTTTACATTATCATACATATGAGAACCAACTCATTGTGAGGCTACAACCTCTGTTTTTGTAAGCTGCAACTTGTTGAGACCAATAACTCTCTATTTTTTCTAGAACCCACTAGAAGGAAGCACCAACTCCCTGGTTTTTCTAGCACCAACTAGAAGGAAGCACCAACTCCCTGGTTTCTCTAGCACCAACTCCCTGGTTTCTCTAGCACCAGCTAGAAGGAAGCTACAACTCCATGTGTTCAAGCACCCACTTGAACCTCTGAGGACACCAGTCCTCCCTAGCACCTCCCTACCACCCTGATTTATGAATATGTGTTACTGAAACTTATTACAGTGATATAATGTGCAACAACAGCTTACCAGTCTCATCACTATTCTGCAATATTTTGCTGCTCTATCTACCTCATTGTCTTCCTACACGCATCCATTGCACTTTTTGTTCTTCTACCTTTTGTGCTCTGTGCACCATTCCCATTCAATGCACCCTTTGTCTTCTGTCCATTTTAGCTACTGCACTCTACCTCCTTCTTCACACATGCATCACTCACAACAGCAACAACAATGAATCTCTTCTTTTCTCCACATTCTTATACTCCCTGTGCATCTTGTGCATACTCTGTATGCAATGGTTCTGCATACTCTGCATGTCGAGTGCTCTGCCTCTTCATCATGGAAACTCTTCAGCTTCTCTATTTGTTAAGCCCATCTGTCCATCATCATTGGGTGTCATGATCAAATTGCTTCACATCACAGGCAATTGAGATTCTTCATCTTCTGGTGCAGTCAACCTCAACCTCTCTGTAGCAGTTAAAGGCTCCAATGCTCTTCCAGCTGTCAATAGCCTCCACGAATAGTCTTTTCTCCTATTGGCAGATTCCTTGTGACCCTTAAGTTCCTCTGGAAATCACACAGAAGTCTCTTCGAGTCCTCTGGCAGAAACCATTAGTGGTTTCTAGCAGTTACACTGAGAAGTGCTATAGTAGCCCTCCGATCTTCTTCAGTTTCATCTGCACCGTTGGATTAACTTCTCTAAATCTTGCGTTCATTTCGGCATTCCTCTCTTAGGCATTTTGGGATCACCGTGGTGGAGTATTTTAGTACTCTCCACTTCCCGACCCCCGAAACTCTGAAAAGGAGCTTGTCTTCACTAACTCCTTCCCCCATCTTCCGTCGATGTGACCAATGGCTGTGACCTCAGCCTTAGTCGAAACTTCATTTCGCAATTTCACATTTTGGCATTTCGGCATTTCGACACTCTTGGTGGTGAAGTGTTTTGACACTTCAACTCCCAGTATCTGAAACTCTGAAATGGAGTCATATCAATGGTCCATTACTCCAGCGTTTTTCATTTCAATGAATCGACATTTCGGTATTCCTGTGGTGAAATACCTTGACATCTCCAACTCCCGGTATTCGAAACTCCAGTATGTAGTCTGTGACATTTCATGACTTCAGGTTTCACGATTTCAAGACTCCTGTGATGAAGAGTCTTCACTCTTGACTCCTCTTACTCCCGGTATCCGAAACTCCGGTATGGAGTCTTTATCATTTCATGACTTCGGGTTTCGCGACTTCGGGACTCTTTATGATGAGAGTCTTTGTCATTTCCATATCCCAGTATCCGAAATCCCGGTATCCAATACTTCGAAATGGATTCGGATCAACGGTCCACGATCTCCTCGAACCAACAGCTTGGATCATTTCTCCATTTTTCATTTCGCAATTTCGGTGCTCATGTTTCAGGATTTTAGGATTTCACCTTTAGGTACTTTGGGACTCTTGATGATGAGAGTTTCTGACATCTCCATCTCCCGATAACCAAAATCCTAGTATTCAATACTCCGAGTGGTGCACCTGTTTCGGGTTTTCGGGATTTCGCATTTTTGCACTTCGGGACTCCTGATGATGAGAGTCCTGACATCTCTATCTCCCAGTATCTGAAACTCCAGTAGATGAAACTTCGAGTGATGCACCTGTTTCACGATTTTGGGGTTTCGCATTTCGCGACTTCGGGACTCTTGTGTTGGAGAGTCTCGACTCTTGACTTCTCCATCTCCCGGTAACCGAAACTCCGAAATGGAGTCTTCGTTGAGGCACCTATTTTGGTTTTTTTGGGGTTTCGCATGTCACCTTGCTCGTTAAAGGATGTGCAGGTTCTCCTGGATCCAATGCCGGTCGGACCTCTGGCTCAGATCTGACGTTCATTGGGAAATCTCAATGAGATCCATCACTGCATACTATGATCTTGTTGAGCTTGCTCTGCATCATCTTCCAAAAAGACTTATGGAGCCTGCTTGGCACATCCTTCTTGTACTCAAGCCATCATCCTTGTTGTACTTTCCATCAATGACAAGCATACACTGCCTGTAAAGCATGCCAACAATGTCTCCACTGGCGGCAGGCTTACACAATGGAGTACATTTCTTTGTCATAAGAAAGGTACTTACGAACAGCATCTGATAGTGTCTCACTATGATATTCCACGGGGTGGTCGTGTTGAGTGAGAACGGTGCCCACAACATAGTCTGAACAATCTGTCTCGATCTCAAAGGGATGTTGCAGGTCCGGTAATGAAAGTATTGGGGATGAGCAAAAACACTTCTTCAAGTCATTAAAGGTTTGTTGTTGGGATAGGCCCCACACAAATGTTTCCTTACAACCACCCCTAGTTACTTGGCTGAGGGGCCATGCGATATGAGAGAATCCCAACACGAACCTGCGATAGAAATTGGCGAGACCCAAGAAGCTCTGAATTTCAATGAGTGTGGTTAGGTTTGGCCAGTCACAGATGACCTGGATCTTGGCTAGATTCACATGCACACCATGTTTATCAACAATGTATCCTAAGTAATGGACCATGTCCATGCCGAAGGAGTATTTTTCCAAGTTTGCATATAGTTTGTGTTGTCGCGGGGTGTGCAGAACCTATTGAATATGTTGCAAGTGTTCTGCCCAAGTCTTGTTGTAGATGAGGATTTCATCCAGATACACCACTACAAAATTATTGGTGAAAGGTCATAGGATATCATCCATCATCCTCATAAAATTTGTTGGAGCATTTTTCAAACCAAAGCGCATGACCAACCATTCAAAAAGACCTTCTTTTGACTTGAAGGCGGTCTTCCATACATTTGTTTGTTCTATTGGGACCTAGTGGTATCCAAACTTTAGATCAATATTATTGAAGTATCTGGCCCCCTTGAGTTGATCGAGGAGTTCATTGATTCGAGGAATCGGGTACTTGTTTTGGACTTTGATTTTATTCAAGGCCTAATGATCAATGCAGAGTCTCCAGGTCCCGTCTTTCTTCTGCACCAGCACAATTGGGCTCCCACAAGGCGATGATATGGGAGGGATGTGCCCCTTGTGGAGAAGTTATTGGATCTGCCTCTTGATCTCCTCATTTTCTAACAGAGAGCAGTGGTAAATTGTCCCAATGGGTAGAGGTGGGACTAGGATCATATCGATGGGATGCTTGACCTGGAAGTGCATAGGTACCCCGGTAGGATTGGAGAATATATCTGAGTATTCTTCCACGACCTTATTCACTTACTTCTATTGTGTGGAGAGATCGATCGTGGAGGCCTTGGATGTGGCTGCGATATTTCTCTCACTCTAAGAGAGAATCACAAAGAAGACAAATTTACCAGTCTGAGAGATGACCTTCCTGCATTGCTTAGAAGATATCAAGGAAATAACACTAGGAGGGATTTCCTAGGGTATCCTGTACAATTTCCTGTTCAAATTAATAATAACATTAGGAGGCCTAGACTCATTAATAGCATGATGTTTCCATAAATAAGGTTGGTCCAAAATAACATTACAAACTTTGAGAGGAGCAACATCACACAATACCTCATCTTTGAAGGGTTTGATGTCGTATGACAGTCGGCACCATTGGTTGACGCGGAGATCGCTTCCTTGGTGGAGCCATCCAATGGTGTAGGGTTGTAGGTGTGGTGTTGTAAGCAAGGCCAGTCACTTGATGACCTCTACTGAGATGAGGTTCTTCTGGCTACCGCTATCAATGATTAAATGCAGCGGGGTGCCTTTTACCCATAGTTGTGAATGGAAGAGGCACTTGCCTTCTTCTGGATCGTCTGGTTCACCAGGTTGGAGATTGGTGGTAGCAACGGTGGCACTGGGTTTTGTGTCAATGATTTGTCTTCCTCTTTTTCATTCTAACTCAGATTCATAACCCACATCTAATTCACAGGGTTTCACTTTATCCACTAGTGACTGATTTGAGCGGTAGTCAGCAGTGTTATGCCAAGGGATCTTATGGATCTCACATCACTTCCTGGTATCTTTCTTTGTCTTTCCGGTGTCCTTTGTTTGCGTCTTGGACTAATTGTCTTGATACTGTCCATATTTTCTTTGTCATTTGTTTTGTTGGTTGGGGCCACCCTTTCCTGGATTTTGTTGTGAGGGGTTAATAGACCCAAATTATCGCGTCTTTTGTTTGAGCTTATGCTTGATTTTGACAGCATATTGGTAGGTCGTGCCCAAGGATGAGATGTCCAAAAATTCCATTTCGGTCTGGATGTATCTATGTAGAGCACCACGATACTTGAGCACCAGATTTCACTCTGAATATTTTATACCCATCTTGGCACGCAATGTATGGAAGATATTTGTGAACTCTAGCACTGCTTGGTCTCTTTCTTGTCGCAGTGTGGTCCATTTGGTATAAAAGTCATCACAACTTCCGACAGGGTAGTATTGTTCCTTAATAGCATCCCTAAATGATTCTCAAGTGGCTACAACTATAAATAATGAGGGTTCTTCTATTTCCTTTTGCTCACAAAAATTTCCCACCAATATTTGACATGGGGAATGGCTTTGAGGAGCGCAAAAGTAATATTTTCTCTATTCGAAAAGTTATGGACAGAAAATACCCTTCTAGTAGGTTCAACCACATTTCTACAGCATTTGCATCTATATGACCTTCAAATATAGGAATATCGAAGTTGATGTGTACCTTGAATGGGGCGGCACCTCCACTCGAGGAAGATGCATCGCTTGTTGGTAGTCGTCGAAGGATTTGTGTGAAACTATCCATCATCCCGTTCCTTTACTGCATGAGGGCTTCCTCAAGCAACATTTTGAAAGGATATCATGTTCTGTCATCTTTTTTTTCTCCTGCCATGAGAGGTTGCTTGGGTGTGTGAGAGATTTTTTCCTCAAGAGAAACAAGCTCAAGACCCAATTCTGTGTACCCTGACCTCGTTGGGAACATGCATTAATATGACAAGGAGAAGAGTGCTCAGATACCATTGATCAGTATTTTATGAGAAGAACAAAATGAATATAGATTATTAAAATATGTAACACTGAATAGCATAGATATAGTAAAACTGGTTTTCTATTCAATAAGGAAATAAGTTGAAACTGTAAAATGCAGCGGAAAACAATCTTGTTGGAATGGTGGCGGCTTATCTCTTAGAAGAGATGTGATGGTTGTGATCATTCACAAGAAGATGATTACAATGAGGCTCTCAAGGTATTTTTACAATAAACGGGAATGTCAAAAACCTTAGACATCCAAAAACCTAACCCTAGGAGACAAAGCGCCAAAAGTCATGTGGGCCCCATTTGGGTAAGTTAGTACATCAACCTCCTAGGGTCGTAACTTTTGCATAAGATCTTTGTTTTAGGCGCACGATAGACCATTGGAAACGTATAACTGTTATAGCAAGATTTTCCTCACCATTTTTATCTTGCACAGAGGGCTTTTTTCCATTTTCCCTATGCAGACTTATCAAACGCCTTTTTTGATAAATCCAGAGCCAAAAATATATTTTTTTCCACATATATGCTCCCTAACTACTTTGCAAGATGTACATACGCTTGATACTCCACTACAGCTCGTGTATATCAGGATTTGTGCCAAAAAATACAAAATGAGCTCGGGTTTCCATGTCACGACAGAAGATCTCTGATCTTTGGCCTTCCATATACTGGAAACGTTCCGACTCAGGCCTTCAGTTGCATTCTGGAGGCTATAAGAGAACACTTTCAAGCTATGGAAAAAGAGAGAGAAAGAATTCAACTTTGAGAGCAAAGTTACCATGGAGAAATTGCTTCATATTGAGTCTGCATCCCTTTGTCCCTCAAGTCTGAACACAGTGTCCAGCCCCCAAGCTCTTCCCTTATTGTCAAGAGAATCTTTTTATCTCTTTGCTATGAGATTTCCTTCGGTGGAGGATTGAAGTGGTGGAGACCCAGTTGGAAGGAACTTAGTTTCTTGGTTTCGAACTGTGCTGACACAGAAGTCTGTAATGTTGATACTTCTGTTGATCAATTACTAATAGAAATACTCATTTCCCGTCCAATCAATATCTTGCGAATATATGATTATTATCCATGGGCATCTTTGTAATGTTTATTGATGGATTGTTCTATCTGATGTGCTAACTTGTTTTATATATTGTCACTATATACTTGCATCGCTTGTTCGTTGAGAACTTCTTGCAGGTATAAGGCTTTGGGTCAAAGTGCTCAACGGTGTAACGACATCAAATGATTGGATCAAGGTAGGCTTCTTCTTCGTATTGCACATTCGTTTATATAGCACATGTTGGAATTGAGTTGATTTCTGCAGTCATACCTGTCTGTTGTGGTTTACCCTTGGCCATAGAGAATTTTTCCCTTGTAACAAAATTGGCAACTCCACTGGGGAGAGATCTTCCTTCTAAGGTATGAAGTATTTTTCCTTCTTACATTGCTCTTTTTCCTTTGCATTTCTTGTCGTATCACAATTGGACAGAGTCTTTTCACTCTAGGTATGAGTTTTCAGCCTTTTAACCTTGCCTAGCCTTGTTTTAAAGGATATACACCCTTTTTTCCCTAACAGTTGCATGTATACGCTTGTTGTCCCACTACAAGAAGCATATATATGCCCTTTTCTCTTGAACAGGAGCGTATACCACTTCCCCCTTGCTTGTTTGCTTGGTTTAGTGACTGTTGGGTAGGTTTTGAGGATCATTAAGCCTTCTTGGGTATCTGTGGTACCTGTTGAGATTATCTGGGATGACAGGAAACCTTTTTGGAGTTGAATTTTCTGGGCGACATATTTCTCTTTGTTTTCTATTTTTTATTTGTCCTTGGTAGTTGGGTTGTCTTCTTAGCTGCTTGGTATTCTGCTCAAGTGATTTATTTTATACACAGTAGAAGTTATATATCAAGTCGCTTATCAGTCCATCCATTTTCTTTTTAAATACATTGAAAATACAAAAAAAATGGCATTTTGCATTGGTTGGTATTTTTGTCTTTGAAACTTTATCATTAGCTTAGCACATTTAATGAAAGATTTCATTTTATTTCTGAGTTGCAGAATTAAAATTGAATATTGCACTATTTTATTTAGCATATCATTCACTGAAAAGTTAAAGTTAGGCTTTGTGTTATATCTATTTTTATTCTTATGCTGAGTCATAACACCATGAGTTTCATTTCCATACCTTTTTGAGTAATCACGGCTAATAAATTTTACGCTTTAAACTAAAATTGATTAGTCACAATTTTATTTTTTAGGGTGCACAAACTAGCCTAGGATTTAGTGCCTTCGAATAGCATTTTGTGAGTAAACTTCTCCAAGGCAATTAAATCAACTTATGTGTCTGAGATAGGGAGTTGAGAAATCCATTGTATAATTGGTAATATCAGGAGGCTCCGCTCACACAGGAGTTAATCACGAGGTCATGTGAAGTTAGTTGAAGGGATAACCCCTGGATACTCACCTAGCGTCAGAGATATTTCTGTGGATTTATTTGTATTCGGGGATCTTCCTAGTGCCCATACCTCTGTGAGAGGCAGTACTTTCAAGGTTTTTGGCTTTGCTACCCTACCCATACGGTGATCCTGACTTATGAATGTTCTCCTGTGCATCGATTATACAATGGTTTATTAGTTGCTTGACTTAGGTTTCTCATAGGTTACTTGCAGGGGTTATTCTGCTTGTATCCTGAGACAGATAGGGGTCGGATAGCACACAGCCTTTACATAGGATTACCTCTTCGAGGGGGTCTAGCCGACTGGCTGTTAAGCCTACGAGGGCCCTTATAACTGGTTTTGTTACCTCCAAAATTTAGCAGGGAGTCTAAGGTCCCTCCTGGATGAGGCATACCTTCTTTAGCGAGGGAGGCCACTCAGCCACTTTAGCCCGTTTGCATGCATATTGGTCGTTTGACTTTTTGGTATGCTCATTGATTACTAGTTGGCCTTAGGATATATTTTTATTTGTTGAGAGTCATAAGTCATCGTGGAGTCGGACCAGCTTCCTTGCAAGTCCCATCGATTGTTACAGTTACCACTGGTTTTCGAGCTATTGCCTTCTAAAAGGCATAGAGTTATTAGAAGTGGTACGCACACATCCACTTTTCAGACTTACAATCCCATAAGGATGAGTACTGAGCCTAGTCTTCGGAACACTGGGAGTTCATCAACTCCCAATCCCACTATAGTTAATTGCACTCCTTCGACACCTGTAGCTTCTATAGTTGCAGTGTTGAAGGCCTACACCGGTACTATGGCTCGGCCCATAGTCAATGCTTCGTCTCTTTCCTCTAACCCTTTTGGGGGTTTTGGCCACTCGTCGAGTTACAATGTTCAGACCTTCCCCATGGCTACTAGTCTTTTTTCTTATGGTATTCTAAGTTTCACTTCACAGTCTTTGACTTCCATCCCAGCTGTTGGCCATAACGCTAGCCTTGGACTTGGGGACACCACACCTCCTTACACTCCCTTTCCATTTGGTAGCTCTCATGTTCCCCAAGTGAATCCTAATGTAGGAAGTGTCATGTTCCCTAACCCTAGGTCTAATCCTTCTACGGCTGGATGGAACAACCAAGTTGGCGGACAAGTTTCTCCCTATATCCCTATCCCCTCGGTGCCGAATTCAGCCAATACTTTTGGCATAACGAATCCACTTCAATCCTCCGGATTCCTACCCGGAGGAGGTCAATCTTATGTCTTGGGAACCCCCCAACCTATATCTAATCCAGTTGGCGGCAGTTTTAACAACCCTCAATTTGGAGCTAATCCAACTGGGGGAAATTTTCATAACCCTTATCAGAACATTCCTGCTGAAATGATGCCCAATCCATCTTTCATGAATCCACCTAGAGGAGGTTCGTTTAATTCCAGACAAGGTTCTGGTCCTTACCAGAACCCTGGATGGAATGCATCTCCTAATACTCAGTCTTTTGCGACAGGATGGGGTCAGGTGTCACAGCCCCGTATTC
This sequence comes from Picea sitchensis, assembly GCA_010110895.2. Classification (NCBI taxonomy): domain Eukaryota; kingdom Viridiplantae; phylum Streptophyta; class Pinopsida; order Pinales; family Pinaceae; genus Picea; species Picea sitchensis. The sequence goes on along the minus strand of SNQJ01S0012573.1, from coordinate 56,085 downwards.
CCTTTCTGGCCACGCTTAATCTACCAGATTTGTCTAAACTAATGAACGACCCGGTGAGTCATGATCCCACATGGCCCCCTATCCCCATCAAGCTTCTGTCAAACATTCCAAAGTTTGAAGGTAAGAATGGCGAGGACCCTGGTGATCACGTCACTACTTTTCACCTCTGGTGCTCATAGAATTCTTTGAATCACGATTCTATTATATTACGATTGTTTCAGTGCACTCTTATCGGGATTGCATCAAAATGGTACATTGAGATACCTAGGGGAACATATGGATCTTTTCAACAGTTAGTGCTTTCCTTCCTTAACCATTTTCAATTACCCGTTCGTTACGATGTTGGCCTTGAACTTTTGTCAACTTTACACCAGGGTTCCGGTACTCATATTTCGAACCATATCTAGGAATGGTGTAGGCGAAGACGGTTAGTTAAGACTCCCATACCCCCGGCCTTTCTTTTAGAATGGTTTTTAAAATCTTTGTACGCCCCTATTTCAAAGGAAGTTGCTACTTCTGTGGTCTTCAGTGAGGAAGAGGCCATTTTTAGAGCCCAACAGTTCGATTTGATCTATGCCTAGTTGGGGATGTTATACCACCTTCTTCTCGATGCACCACGGTCGACTCATGATCCAAGACAGGGTCCTGGGCCCCATGTCGATGGCATTGTGGGGTCCACTAATGTAAAGTCCACAGACTCAGCGACGAAGTATGCCGGAGGACCAGCTTCATCTGGATCCTCCAAACCCACCCAATCGGTGGATGTACATTCTATGCAGTCATCGAAAAACCCAAATGGTGACCAGCAACCAGACGGGAATAAACGAAAAAGTAAAAATAATCGTAGAGGTGGGAAGAATAAACCCAAGGACAAGATTATTAATGGAAAATAGAACGACAATGTTGGAGAGGGCATGAAAGAAAATCATAAGGTTAAGTTTCCTTGTAAACTTTGTACATATGATCACCTTGCACACTTATGCCCCAAACTTGTGGAGGTCGTGAGGCTTTTAAATCTTCCGCCCGCTGTGCTAACGAATCCTTTTCCTCACAAACAGCACTTAGCCTCGAGTTCTTCGAACGCCGAAAATGCATCTAGTGGGAGTCAAAACCCATCATCGCAAGATGATGACCGTGTTTGCATCAATATGGTCAGCATAACAATCGATATAGCCACTCTCTCTTGAGATTATGGCTCTTCAAAAGCTAGTACCAGTCTAGAAGCTCCTCCTCCACCCCCGAAGACGAATTTATAAATTGAGAAACCAGAGCCACCACCTTGTATTCTGAAAGGAGTATTCAAGCACTCTACCTATAACCCTAATGCGAAATCCACCCAGAACTACTCTATCGTTTAGGATCTGGGCCAAACACCTTGCACGATGTCTAATTTGGAGGTACTCCGGACGTTTCCATCATAGAGGAATTCCTTACTCTCTACCTTAGGAGCTCTAGAACCTAGTGGCTCGAAGATCATCAAGTTCGATGTCACGGACATGAAGCCTCGCTTACCTTACCATGTGGATTTCCAAATCCACGTTGAGTATTCTAAATATACCATCAAATGAGTGGTCGTTGATGAGGGTGTTGCCACTTGCATGATGTCCTTAACCTATTAGAAAGCTATTGGTTCTCCAACCCTTTCAAATTCGTTGATCATGTTGACCACATTCGATGGTCATTCCTTCCACCCTCATGGTATTATCCCCACCTTTCTGGTCCAGTTAGGTGGGAAGATGGTAGAAGTGGAAGTATAGGTAGTTGATGCACCTCTCGATTATAACATGTTACTAGGTTGCAATTGGACCTATGCTATGGTCGTCGTCGTATCGTCTAGTTTTTGCACGCTTTGTTTTCCTCATCAAGGGGAGATTGTGATGATTGATCAGTTATCCTTTGCGTACTCTAGTCCGAACACATATGTTGGACTGTCGATCCCTATGGTCGACAATTCTCAGCCATCAACTGAGAATATCGGTATTAAAATGTATTCTTCCCTCATGGGTACTTTCAACTTCTCGGCGTCAATTCACCACATTTACGCCATGTCCAGTATGCTCGCTTCCGTAGAGAGGTCCATCCCTTTCCGCACTTCGTATTTCAATGACCCTTGGACCCTACCTTCTTCGACTTTATCGATTGAATGTCAGTCGCATGTTGGCATGGCTATGCCACTATCGGAAGCAAAGATCGCCTATCAAGCTATCCTTGACTTTTCTGTCGACCTTGATCCAGTTCCCTTGCAGACGGTAGAGGAAGATCCAGTTCCCAGGCCCGTGTGGGCCACTTTGTTATCTTGTCCATGTGACTTCTTGGATGAGACTTTGCCTTCAGACGAAGCCATCCTTGAAGCCATGAATGTTTCTGAGAGACCTTGGGACGATATGCATCATCGGTCTTATTTTCTCCCAAGTCTTGAAAAAATTGAGCAAGATGATTTTAGATCTACCCTGAGTGAGATAGTCAGTCACATCGTAGTTCAACTTGATACACATGACATTTACGCCGAAGGGAATATGGCGAGTATTTCTCCCACCGTCTAGATCGATATCTCTCGTACCCCTCGCAAGATTGAAAATGTAAATATAGGTGCAAATTGTTCGCCAAAGGAGACTCTGATCTACACCAACCTCTTCAAAGAATTTTGAGACGTGTTCGCTTGGTCATATGAAGAGATGCCAGGGATTGACCCCCATATTATCGAACATGAGATTATGACTTACCCGGATGCTAAACCCATTCGACAACATCTTAGATTCGTTAATCCTAGGAAGGCTCCCGCTATTAAGGCAGAGGTAGAGAAGCTACTTAATATCGGTTTTATCTACCCGGTTCCCTTGACCGAATGGGTATCCAACCCCGTTCCCATGAATAACAATCAAGGAACCATCCACGTGTGTATGTACTTTTGCGACCTGAAAAAGGCTTGTCCTAAAGATAACTTCCCCACGCCTTTCATTGATCATATTCTCGATGAGTGTGTGGGAAGCGAAATATTTTCTTTTATGGACGGATTTTCAGGCTATAACCAAATCCAGATCAAACCCAAAGACCAACATAAGACGGCATTCATATGTCCTTGGGGCATGTTTGCATACCGGAAAATGCCTTTCGGCCTAAAAAATGTTGGAGCGACCATCCAACGAGCCATGAATTTCTCTTTTAATGATCTCAAACACATAGTTGAATCTTACCTCGATGATCTTGTTGCTCACTCTCGCAAGAGAATGGATCATGCTACGCACCTTCGACTGGTTTTTAAAATATGCCACTACTATAGAATTCAACTCAACCCTCATAAATTCATCTTTTGCGTTAGATCTGGTCGTCTCTTAGGATTCTTAGTCTCCGAGACAAGGATCATGGTAGATCCACTTAAGGTTGAGGCAATTCTTCAGTTGCCTCCCCCGCTCAAAATTAGACAGCTTCAAGGTTTACAGGGGAAAGCTAACTTTTTGTGTCGGTTTATTGTGAATTATGTGAATATTACTAAGGGTTTCATTCACCTATTGAAGAAAGACACCTTGTTTATCTGGGATGAGCGAGCCTAGTAGTATTTTGACTCTTTAAAGAAAGCCTTGGTATCGGCCCCTCTGCTGAAATCTTATGATTACAGCAAAGATTACTTGTTGTATATCGCCATGTCTGAAGAGACCATTGGTATGGTTCTAGTTCAAGAGGATGATGAGCTTCGTGAGCACGTCATCTACTATATCAGTCAAAATTTAGACAGTCCTGAACGGAATTACTCACACATTGAAAAGATATCTTTGGTTGTCGTCCACGCAGTCCAACGTTTACGACACTACATATTGCTTTGCAAAACTACTGTGGTTTCCGATGTTAATCCATTTCAATACGTCCTCACTAGACATATCATAGGCATAAAATATAATAAATGGATTGTCATCCTACAAGAATTTGATCTTGACTTTGCTTCGGCCGATTCCAAGAAATCACTAGTTTTTGTAGAGTTAATATCTGATTTCCCACGGCTAGACGAAGATGTTATCCATGTCGATTCATTCGTAGATGAACACATTTTCCTTGTTTCATCATCCAACCCCTGGTATGGAGATATTTGTTTATACCTTCAAACCTTGAAGTTCACTCAACATCTCTCGCGAGAAGATCGATGATGTGTTCGATACCAAGCCAAAAAGTATACAATCGTCGGAGACACTTTGTATCGTTGAGGAATAGATAGAATCTTACATCGCTTCTTAACTCAAGAAGAAGTTGAGTTAGTCCTTAATGATTTCCACAAAGGGGCTTGTGGTGGTCATCTATCCGGGCTTGCGACAGCCCAAAAAATATTACGAGCCAGTTACTTCTGGCCCACCATATTTAAATATTGTATTGAAGTGGTTAAGAAGTGTCACCCCTGCCAGGTGTTCACTCAGAAAATGCACTCGCACCCAGCCCCTCTCCACCCGATCATTATCGTCGGTCCCTTCACTAAGTGGGGAATAGATTTTGTTGATTGCAACCCAACTTCGGGTGGGGGGCATCAACACATTATCGTGGTTGTCGACTACTTTACCAAGTGGGTCGAAGCCATGCCTACCGTGAAATCCGATGGGAATACTGCAGCTTTTTTCGTATTCAACCAAATTATCGCCCAGTTCGGTATCCCGAGTGATATTGTCACTGATCATGGAAGTCATTTTCAGAATGAAATGATGATAGAACTAGCATCTTAGCTGGGGTTTAAACATGATCACTCTTCTCCTTATTACCCCCGGGAAAATGGGCAAGTAGAGGCCGTCAATAAGTCTCTCAAGACCATTTTTCAAAAAACTATTAGCCAGAGCAATTCCAATTGGCACATCATGTTTTATCCCACACTTTGGGCATACTGAACCTCGGTTAAGACTGCCACCGATTTTTCTCCTTTTCAGTTAGTACATGGTGTGGAGTCAATGCTTCTTGTTGAATGCAAATTGACAGTTGATCTCCTACCTGACACTTTGGATTTAGAGCAACGCCTTGTTCACCTAGAGAGTCTTGATGAGCAACGTCAAGACACCTTTACGGCTATCAAGGCAAACAAGAAACGTGTCAAGGTTAAGTACGATAAGTATGTTTGTCCCTGGTTGCATGCTGAGGGTGACTTGGTCCTCTTGTATGACCAAGCTAAAGAACCGCTAGGGGAAGGCAAGTTTAAACCCATGTGGCACGATCCTTATATTGTGCGATGTGTTCTAGAGAAAGGAGCCTATGAGTTGGAAGATTAGGAAGGGAATAAATTGTCTAAGCCCAAAAATGGGATCTACTTAAAAAGGTACTACGCTTGAGCCCTAGGCTTGGGTGAAACCCTTTGTATACTAATGTAAATTTAGTGTATATACACCTTTTCCCCTTTTTTTTGTCTTTGGCTTGCTTATCGAGTTTTCCCTTTCGTTGGCAAATTCCAATGGAATCTTTGGTCTACATAGGATTCGCAAATGGCACCAGTTATCATACATGGAACTTAGCTTCCACCGCTTGGGTGGTTTACTCATCTGAGGGTCTGCTGGTGTCTTCAGGTGGCGTATGCCTAGGGCCATCCATGAATAATGTGTCGAATATAGCGTCGTTATAGAATTATTGCGTGATGTTATCTCACATGGTATTCTCTCTATAGATGTGTGCCTGTATTATCAGTTAGTCATATGTCAATTAAACGGTCGTTATAGTGTGCGTGATCCGACGTTACTCCGACGATTCCTACGGGTACGTCTTTTCGAACGACATTTTGATTTTATTACATATTTTCACATTCCTAGAAGTTCTAATCATGTATATGATGCCTACGCTAATTATGTTTTGGATTGGCATTTATCACATTTATAAAGAAAATAAGACCATTAAATCAATGTACACATTGTAAAATATAAGTACAGTCGATGATCCCTTTTTTATATATATTTCCAAAAAATATGGTGTTTTATATTACAAAATTGGGGATAAACCCCTCAAAAATACATATACAGCCAATATACATGTCCTGTGATATCTATGCCTATGGCACCGAATGAGTCTCATGATAGAAAACCATGGCATTGGCAAGATGTCGAAAGAGTCGTACCATGCTCTAGGCACACCGACAACCTGCTTTTGCATGGCTTCAGGTAGATCCTCCACCTGAACCATAGGAATCCTCTGCGTCAAAGGTGACAGGTTGCCCTGCACGTTCTGAAGGACTCTCTCCACCTCTCCTCCCACTGCCTCATCTGCTTGGTGCCTCCGCCTGTGTCATAGGAATCACTCCGGTTGTTGCGGACCCATGTCTGCAACCACACAAGTATCGAGTTAATATTTAAAAACACCATCCAAAAATATTTTTGTTCTTTTAAAATACAAAAATGAAATATATAAAAAAAAAATTTACCTATGGCACTGTAGGCGGCTCCTGGTGGAAGCGGAATATTAGGATCACCTATGAAATCAATTCCTGCATAGGGATAGTCATCCAGAGCTATGATTTGTCTCCCCCACCAGAATAAAAAATCATCATTGTAGGGTGTCACCACCCTACCTCCCCCCTGTCGCCTCATGACCTCAACCCATCGTGCCATAGATGGATCACGTGGCCCTCTAGGAATGATCTTCACTCTAGGTCCCAGGCTTGGGATCCACTCAAAAAAGAAGCTACAAAGGATGGAGGCAAACCCGAAGTTTTTATTTGCCCCCTGCTTACACTCTGTCAGCTGACCTTTCATGTTGGTCAGCAGTGAGGTACACCAATCGTACACGGTAGGTCTTGCACACTCCAATGCGTAAAACATAAGCAGTCTCGATGATTGATGCAGCAAAGCCGACACTATAATCCTAGTAAGAACAAGCACAATAATATTTAGGCCGAGGTTACCTATAGCCTGGATAGGGATTTGACTTCCCACCATGGGAGTCCCTGCAATACAGTGGGCCTCGATGTATTTTTCGACCTTCATCCCACTTTCGGCCCCACGTGACTTAAGGTCCACGACCTCTCCTCGGTGTGAAAGTCCTGTCAAGAAGTAGATGTCCTCTACTTCGATCCTTAATGGTTGTCCATCAAGGATAAAGTTCTCACTATCTGGATCCCAATATCCCACCAGCATTTCCAATAACCTCACTTGGACCCTCATTCCTTTGAGAGCCCAAAACTTTTATAGACCACGTCTTTTCAATGTCACTTGAGCCACAGGATCCCTTTCCACTGCTACATCTACCTCCTCATGCTCTCTCTCCCTCCACTCCAACACCATCCTGCAAAAACCAAATCAATTTTTGAGTTAAAAACTATTTTTTTTTCATTTTGCACACGTATACGCGGTTTATCCAGAAACAGTCACGGGTAGGGCCTGATATACGCCCCCTGTAGTTCACATAGAGGCGTATATCTGGTTGTATACGCAACATATTAGCCGAAACCCGCGTATACCGAAAAACACAATTTGTGCCCTTAAAAACTAAAAAAATGAAGCCCAACTCAAAATTGTAAACCATGGAATTTGAAGAGGATGGGATGAAGAGTTACCTGAACTAGACGGCTTGTGATTTCGTTTCCTATTGCTCCCGCGATCACCGTTTGAATTCTGGAGGTATGTTAGTCCAAATTGCACTATTTTGGGTGAAAATGAAAATGGCATAGAAAATTTTGATTTTATTACTCTTTATAAAACATTTTTACCCATTCGATATAGTTTTATGCTATTATTTTGTCTAGTGGACTAATTCAAAAATGGTTTTAAGCTGGTTTTTGTAGTTTCGACTTAATTTTCTTACATATTTCAACGTCATGGTTGGTCGTTCGTATCCTCAAGCAGGTATATTCATAACCTAGCATATAGGATAGGTATTCACTACATCGTGTAGTTTTGCATTATCCTTCAATTACCACTTTTTACGCCTTAGGTACGAACCCATTTATTGCAATGCATTAACCTCCATCTGCTATCATAGCATCGTTAATAAATGGTAGAGACTTACCAAACATGGGTACCCTAGTTAGAACCTCTTTTTCATTTGGTGCCCATGATGAGATTTTCCTTAGGACCGGGAATCCATTAGAATTTGACACATGACTTTACAATGAGCCTCATTTCTCATTCATGTACATGCGGCCTTATCACCCGTAGACTCCCAAAACACGAGTCTTAATTAATCTCTTTTCTGACTCGTTACTAAAAATTGAAAAGATCTCCGAGTGAGTTGTCCCTTTCACACTTGTTAAAATTGGATTTGAAAGATCATGAGTCTTAGTTAAGCTCTTTTCCGACTCGCTATCAAAAATTGAAAAGATTGCCAAGTGAACTTGTCTTCTTCACACTCGTAAATTGGATTTGAAAAGACGTCTATTTGGCACAAGTTTACCCCTTTTTCACACCAAGTAGACTAAAAGATATAAAAAAGGACATTTTTTGGCGTTAAATTGTGATTGCATCTCATGCCCTTGCTTGCAGTATTGAGCCTTTAGCTGGTTCGCGCTTTGAATTATAAACCATGGCCTAAGAAGTTCACATCCTCAACCAAGCAGAGCCTTGTCTATATCCTTCGCAATTTTACACCCTATACCCTGGAGGGAACATCACCCCGAGTGTCCATCTCTCGCATGCATTTCCTTGCATTGAGCATAGGTACGTTCCACTGCTGGAACTAGTTTTTCTTACTTGTGATAGTCGTTCCCACCTCTGTATCATAGCATTCAATTGTTATGAAAAAACAAAAAAATATGGGTGGGAAGGGAGTACTATATTGTAATTGGTAGAATTTGTGTTGCCTTTGAACATAGCTCAAAGTTATTGAGTCCTTGCGTCATCATAATTTTGGGTTTAGCATGGCCTTAGGAAGCTGATCTCGTTACAGAATTTTCTCTACCGACTAGTCAATCTTCCATCCACTATAGAAAACATTATGGATGCCTCCTACATCTAATTGTCAAATCATTAAGTCTATGCTCCCAGAGTCCACTGTATGTCTCATGCTCTTGTTCAAAGGAAGTCTATCAATCTATGTCAGCCACTCCTCATAAATCTTGACTTCTCATGTCAGCCATACCCTCAGTGTGTCTCAGAATCACATGATACTTTGGTCTTATGATGCACCCTGGACCTACCTTCATCATTGGTAGGTCACCTTGAACCCAACAATCGACATTTCATCATGCGTTTTTGACTGGGTGGTTTCCCTTTTGTTCGACAGCAAGACATCTATTCACACTTTGGGATTCATGCAGTGTCTTGGATTCCATTAGCCTTATTGGTGGTTTCCTCGCCTTTCTCAGTAGTTTTCATCACTGGCTGCTATTTCGGGGGTCTTTTTGTGTACCACTTTCATTTGGAACACGCGAAAGACGCATAGGGTCGTTGGTTCGTGAATATGTTCTTCGTCCTATCTCCACCAAATCATGAAGCTCCTTCTTTGCTCCTCGTGCTGACTGATGAGAGATGCCTTAATGCTCTCCTTTCAGCGGGTCTCTTTCCATCGACTTCAACTCATGTATTCTAGATACGAGACTTCAAGTTTTTTTAGTACCTTGAGGTTTGCAGTCATTAGTGTCAATCTCTCTCGTCATTGACAGATGAGAATACGTCAATGTCTCATGATCAATGGATCTCTCAAATGTTCGACACCAGCTCCTTTATTCACATTTGTAGATATGTACTCGGTGCCTTGATACCTACTTTCATCATTGGTAGGCTATCTCGTGTTTGTTAACACTATACCTCAATGATCGGTAATCAAATGATGTCTCATCGTGCTCAACCTCAACTCATTTATTCACATGATGTAGACTTGCACCATTGGCAGATTGTATTGAAGACTTGACTTTGAAGACACATCTTTCTTGAGTTGTTGCTTCCATTTCATTGGGCCAGTAGCTATTTGACTTCAACGATCATGGGATATTAGATTGTACTCCTTTGTATACAGATATCTTCAGATTTATTTTGAGACTAGTTTCATTGGTCCTTGTTCATGACTATGACAGCTATTGGCATGTAGTTGCATTTATATTTTCCTACTATGCATTGTATTTTTGGCAGCCATGTATGAAAAGTCAATACATAATGTAATGATCAATTGAGTTCGTCCATCTGGTTCTCTACCACTCCACTTCTGGGTTATTTATAATGTATTTCGTCCATCGCAGATACTCCTCGGATCTCACACATTAGGGGGCATCTATTATAGCAAGATTTGCCTCACCATTGTTATCTTGCACAGAGGGCCTTTTTCCATTTTCCCTATGCAGACTTATCAAACCCCTATCTTGATAAATCTAGAGCCAAAAATATATATTTTTCCACATATACGCTCCCTAACTGCTTTGCAAGATGCGTATACACTTGATTCTCCACTACAGCTCACGTATATTAGGATTTGTGCCAGAAAATACAAAATGAGGTCGAGTTTCCATGTCACGACAGAAGATATCTTATCTTTGACCTTCCATATACTGGAAACATTCTGACTCATCCCTTCAGTTGCATTCTAGAGGCTATAAGAGCACAATTTCGAGCTATGGAAAAGGAGAGAGAAAGCATTCAACTTTGAGAGAAAATTTACTCTGGAGAAATTGCTTCATATTGAGTTTGCATCCCTTTGTCCCTCAAATCTGAACATAGTGTTCAGCCCCCAAGCTCTTCCCTTATTGTCAAGAGAATCTCTTTATCTCTTTGTTATGAGCTTGCCTTTGGTGGAGGATTGAAGTGGTGGAGACCCAGTTGGAAGGAACTTGGTTTCTTGGTTTCGAACCGTGCCAACACAGAAGTCTGTAATGTTGATACTTTTGTTGATCAATTACTAATAGAAATACTCCTTTTCTGTCCAATCAATATCTTACGAATATATGATTATTATCCATGGGCATGTTTGTAATGTTTATTGATGGATTGTGTTATCTGATGTGCTAAATCGTTTTATATATTGTCACTATATACTTGCATCACTTGTTCATTGAGAAATTCTTGTAGGTATAAGGATTTGGGTCAAAGTGCTCAACGGTGTAACGACATCAAACGATTGGATCGAGGTAGGCTTCTTCCTCATATTGCACATTCGTTTATATAGCACATGTTGGAATTGAGTTGATTTCTGCAGTCATACCTGTCTGTTGTGGTTTACCCTTGGCCATAGAGAGTTTTTCCCTTGTAACAATAAATGAGAAGAACGATTTTGGATTGGTCTAGGTCAGTTCCTTCGATAGTCACTTGCGCCCCAAATCCCCAAAAAACGTCGTTTAGGGCCTCAAAACGGCCCCAGAAGTTTGGAACCCGAAAAACTGCCAAGGTGGAAAACTGTTTTTCAAGCTAGTGGAATAGGTAGGTGGCCATCGATATCCATCTGGATCATGTATCCACCTTCCGGTTGTAGCCGGAGAACATAGGGGATTGTAGCCTCCTTCCGGTTGTAGCTAAAGAATTGGGCAGTTGGAGCTTCCCTCGGGTTGTAGCCTAAGAAACTAGGGGCTTGGAACCTCCTTCCAGTTGTAGCTAGAGAATTGGAAGTTGGTGCTTCCTTGAATATAATTCTTGACATGATTATGTGGTTTTCTCCTGCATTTGGTTTCCACGTAAATATTGGTGCATTGTGCATTGTGTGGATGTGTTTATTATTGTTTATTATGCAATGAATGTTAATGCTTATGATACAGTAGGATATTGATGATGAACAAATGAACAATGTTGAATAATTAAAATAATATACTTTGTGGTTAAAGGATTAATAATTAGTATAATTGTTCATTATTAACCCCCCCCCTGCCTCTCAGTGATCCAACCGTTTAAGTTAATTTTAAAGCATATCACTTGAAGAGCTTGAAATGGCAATGGAAAATCAACCAATAGACTACAATCCCAAAATTGTGTCACCAAATTAGTTTATTAATTAAAGTTATCAATTTATGAAGTGGAAGATAAATACACCTAACAACCAAATTATAACTTAATAAAATTCTCCTAATCCCAACATGTATGGTGATGGAAGAAAAGCAAATCTTCACAACATGAAAATGGTATTGACTTATCAATTAGAGTCTGCAAGATATTGGATTGTAACATTGGTAAGGTAAGTAAAGGATATGTGTATACAATTATGAACTTGGAGACACATATCAAAATGACAATTAAATTATGTTAGATTCTACAGTAAAATGTTTAAAATAAATCACACATTGTTGAGTATTAATTCAAAATAAGTCATAAAATGTTGATTATTAATGCAAAAGGAAAAACAATACATATGAGTTTATCGCAATTGATAAATAGTAAATGATAATCCATGCTCTATTTAAAGAACGTGGAGGGTCATTTGTTGATGATCGATTGTCTTGGGAGTTTATAAAGTTGTCATTAAGTATGTATAGACCCTAATGCCTCATTCCTCCTCTTATTGTGTCAACTTTGTAAATCCTTCAATCCTATCCCAAGTTGTTCTCAAGGGGAGATATCAATATATTTAGGTGCTTAACAGTTAGTTAAGATCAACTTGGTTTATTGTGTATTCAAGTAAAGTGTGTTTCCTTCATATGCATTAATATGAATTTGTATTTATCTAATTCGATGGTCACAATATGTTCTAGACATAAATTGATTTGACGAATCATCGTATCATGGATACTAATAGTTATATTGATCTATGGATTAACGCCCACTTGGTCCATGATCTCTATTTAAAGAGCATGGAGTGTCATTTTTTGATGATCAATTCTAAGAAAATAATATGTAAAAAATTACTTTTGCATTAATATATTGCCTCAAGTGGCCACGTTCGTTGGGGTCATGGATTGTTTCCCTATTTGAGGGTTTTAAACATGTAATACACTTGTGTACTGATTTTTTATTTGTTTGTAAGATTGGTTTCTTAAGGTGTTCAACCTATGTGGAAATACCTTATTCATCAAACACAATCCAAGCAACAAACATATAGAGAATGGTTGGTAGGTAAATGCAAGAAAATAGACATGAGAAATGTCATTGATTTTCCCCAAGTTGCTACACAATGCACATCTATGCAATGCACATCTAAGCAATGGGAGCTTGGAATCTGTAGGCATTATTTGATCAAATGAATGGTGTTAAATGATTTATGACAATAAAAATGGTATGAACAATCGTATATTTACATTAATCAAGAAAAAAAACAAGAAATGAAAAAATATATATAACCATAAAAAATCAAGGAAAAAATCAAAGAGTAAAATAAAAATTTAAAACTCAAAAGGAAATGTTAAATTTCACTTTTATCTTCAATCTTACATACAATGGAAAGAGAGAAAACCTTAAAAATTTCTTGATCAAGAAACCATTCGAGGTAATAATGAGGACAGCCCATGGCACAAGTAAGTGACCGAATCCATCAATTATAGGATTCCTAAAAGAATTAATTGATGAAAAACAATTGTTTTGGGTTGATTTCTCAACCAAATGAGTTATAAATATAACCATTTTTTTTTTGTGAAGTAATTTTCATTTTTATGTGTGAATTTATTGGTAAATGTTGTTTCTTGTGGGAACCACAAGGACTATTTTGTTAAATTGTCTTCCATGCAAACTTTCTTCCTTAATTAAACATGTCAGGACAAAGAAATTGTTTGACTTACATAAGTGACAGAAAAGGGAAGACATTGTGTATAGAGTGAATCTTGAAATCCTAGAAGAACAAGATTTTATTTCTTTCAAAATTTTGAAATCTTGAAATTTTTTACTCTGTTTGGAACTATTCGTGGTTGTTTTCATGTTTACAAGTCATTGGAGTCACAATAAATGAGTCAAAACTAAATTTGATTTAATAAAGTTCCAGAAAAGAGAAGTGCATTCAAGAGAAGGGCATGATCTCCTAATTGATGAATAGAGGCATATGTTCAGACAACACTACCTAGTAAATGTGATTTCATACTTGGATTCTATAAGACTCCCTATAATGGTGGGACCAATATAAACATAACTTTTGACTTCTTGGTAGAGAGGATCCATTTATAGTTCAGTATGCAAGGGAGATTTGTGGCTTGATACATATGGAGAGAGTCACAGAGGATGGTATGGCCATGCCTCAAGACAATGTTGGCACAAGGTGAGTAGAGGGTTTTCTAGGAGGTAATTTTAGAGAGGGACACTAAGATAGTAAGGGAGTATGATGTGTATCATTAAAATTAATAAATGGATCTACTTTATCTAGAAAAATTATCAACATTATCATGTTTAGGTTGTTAACTTAGGAAAATATCAATGTCACCCCTATCAAATGGTGGATAATAGTGAGGAACTATATAGGGGGGGTCAAGTTAAATTGGGTTGTGCACAATCTCTTATGCAAGAGGGTGAATAAGGTTCAGGGGGTTAGAGATCTCACACACATGAAACTAGCATGCACTTGGGAACTTGAACATATGACATGAGTGACCTCTATAGTTGGACCTATGGAAATGGGCGACAATAATCTTATGTAATGAGATGGACTAGGTTGGGTAAGCCTAATCATTCAACTAGGTATATGAGGAGAGATCTAGCATGGATAGACATAGGGCCCTTTACAAAATGTTTGCTAGCATAGCCTATGACACCAATGAATAATACCTACCAAAGGGGACAAGTCAATGGAGGAGAGTAGAAAAGAGAGGAGGACAATGTCTAAATGTGCATCAAGGAGAGGCTCTACCAAAGGCTCCTACAAGATTGACACGTACCTAATCTCTTACAATATAGGTTTCTTTTGGTTCATATATATGAAGGAAGGAATAATAGAAAGATTTGAATGTTGGTGCAGTAATAAAGGTGATCTTTTCAAAGTATATTTTGATGTTTCTAGACTTTGACATCATGCAAGCGATGTTTCCTACTAACCTAGAGAATTCCATATAGAATATTAATCCTATGATATTAGCATAATCATCAACAATGTAAAATACTCACATACAAGAAAGAAAAAAAGAGAACGAGTATGAAAGAACATAAAGATATTATTGAATTGTACACACGGTCTACACTTTATATTCATAATGTATTTATAAGAGTGCATAGAGTCCAAAAATGCACTGAAATGAATCAATGGAGAAATTAAAGTGTGTTTGTCTCCTTAACTCAATTGTTTCTTAGAATTTTACAATCACATTATGGTAAGTGAGATTTGGGTGGAGTGGTAGGGAATATTCATACTTATCTCTTAAAATGCAAGTATAATACATTTTTGACTAAGTCAACTACAACCATATCTCATCATTTTCTCCATTGTGAGAGGAAAGTGTTCCTAGTTTAATTTAATATTATAACATTTCCAATGAAGGACACGATAGTATGTATGAGTAATGTAATCTTATGTTCTAGATTGACCCAGGTGGATGTTAAGAGGTCAAAAAGAGCATATTCTTAAGTGAGAGTGTGTGCCACACATGTGGAGTATGTGGGTCTATGGAAATGATGGGGAGAATAAAACTTTTAATATCCTTCCAACCAAAGAACTCAGTTAATTATGGTTTTTTGAAGCATAGGTAGAAAAGTATTGAGCTCCATATGCTTGGGATGGGGTGAAACATGAATATGGGTGTCCTTAAAAGAAAGTAACTCAATTTATTTCCTAGTTGAAGTGGGTGAAGAATTGTCTAAAGTAGGATGATTATTGGGTTCTTGGATTGGCACTTCATAGTGGAATTATGTAACATGTGGAGGAGGTTGTTATAGGTCAAGAAGGATGAGCACCAATTCCTTGATGAACCTACTTCTTTGACCCATATAATATGAATAGTTGTGGATGCAGTGTGGAAGAGAGCTAGAGTGAGTTAAACAATTGTGAGTGAAGAGAAATTACCTCTCATTGTTAATTCATTTTTTGGTCATGAGGATTAGTAATGGGTTGGAGGATCCAAGATTGTGGAATCATGCCCCTATTGTTCCTTAATTTTAGTTTATTTGATTGTGTTGCATTTCAGAAATGAGTATGTTATTCATTTTCTGTTACAAATTAGTATGAAAATCATCATCCAAGTGACCATACCACCTAAGAGTAGGTTTATTTATTTCCTTAGCTATTGAACCCAATGGTGTCTTGATTGAAACCAATAATGATTGAGAGAGAAGGGGAAGATAAGCCCATTTTTTGAGAGGCTTGTGAACATTACTGAGCACAATAATTGGCCCTAGGTACCTTACTTCAATATCGAAAGATAGTTGAAAAGAATGATCCAATTAAAATTGGAAATGGTTTCACTAACATTCAAATATGAGAAAGAAAACTAGCAATAAACTTAATGTGAAGGATATCTTTAAGACCTTCAAGATTTCCAATCTTAAAAAATAGTTTGTTGAATACCTCTGTTTATTAGTGGACTATTTGTTGAGGGATCTATTAAAGTTACAATGATATTTCTAACATGGAATCCTTGACCCTAATGAGTAGAACCACTTTTTAACTATTGCATTTAAATCACCTTAGATTAGGTATTAAACTAGGTCTTCGGAATGTGAGGCTAAGGGTCCAACTTATCCCCATTTAGGGATCCATCAAATTTTAGGAGAATGCATGGAATCCAACTTGAAGGATTGTTTTAAAATGGGAATACTCATAGGTATGTTGTGTTGTTGAGGTGGAAATTGTTGTTGTAGGGTCTCTTGTAGGCTTTGTTGCTATATGGGCAATGGTTGTTGGAACATGGGATCCATGTCTTACTTCATTTGGATTGAAACCCTTGTTGTTGTTGTTGTTGTTGTTGTTGGTAAGAAAAATGTTTTTGAAACATGTAACTCTCTTGTAAGTGTATAAACCTTAGCAAATATTTATATCTCTTGAAATATCAACTAAATAAATTGTGCAAAACTCTTATATTTTTCTAAAAAAATGAAGGATTTTATATATCTTATATGAAAATGTGCTTTTTCATGTAACATAAATTTATCATATAGAAACTTAGGGAAACATGCATTCTAAATAGGTGTATTTTTTTTGGAAAAAAATGGAGAAATTAGCAAAACAAAAAATATTAACCCCTAAAAAAAGTGTGGGATAAAAAGTGTCAAAACATAGCTTTACTGACATTGTTGCTAAAACATTTGTTGGATAGAAAGTGTTAAAACATAGCTTTATTGACATTGTTGCTTATGCATTTTCTCAGCAAGGTGTTGAGTGAGGTTGGATTATTGAGAGTCATTAAAGTCTCTAGAGCAATTCAGGGAATTGTGGCACAATACAAAAGTTCAAATGTCACACTGAGAGATAGGAACAATAATATCACCTCAAACATGAAATCATAGTGTACTTTTGTATCAATGGTGTCATGAGTTTGATACACAATGTTGACTTCAGCCCAAAAACTAGTGGAACAAGTGTGTAATAACTCCTAGTATATACACAATACTATGAGTCATGAACATGTTAAAGTTGAAATCGTAGAAAACTATGCAGAATGTTGTACAAATGAAAAAATAATGTGAAATACCAAGAGAAATATACTTAACAATGGGCTTATCTATGTGTTCACAGACTAAAAATAAGAAACAGAGGTGTTGTTGTGCCAATGAATCATATGAACACTTTGAGTTGGGAGTTTAAGGAGAATTCCAACAAAATAAAACAAAAAATATTCCCAAACTAGCTATGGTACCAAATGTTGTCAACAAAATTATCTGTAATGCCAAAATAGTAACATACAAGAGATCAAAGAATGGAGAAAGTGTGAGAGCACAAGAGGATATTGTCAAGTTGTGCACCACATACACTCTATAATCAATATGTATCCATAAGAGTACACAAAGTCCAGAAATGAAATGTAACCAATCAATGAGGTGATTGGTGGATAAATTAGTAGCTAATTGATTGGTGATGATTAGAGTGATTAGTGGATTTTGGCTACATAATGAAAGAGTTAAAATTACAAGTTTACCATTATATTATGGTAGGTTAGAGTTAGGTGGATTGATTAGTGAGATTTAACTTTATTTTAAACTCAAGAAATATAGTCCCCCACTCACCCACATATTAAGTGTTCCAAGTGAGGAGGTTAGTACCTTTCCATGACTTGATGAAATCCCCCTCTTCCTTGATTTTCCAGATGGGTAATGGTAGCAATTTCTAGCTGAAACACTAATTGGTAAACCAAAGAGACTAAATGGGATTTGATCTCAATACCTTTGTGAAATTTCACACAAGAGTGTCTAGCAATTAAGGGGCTAGTTGAGATTCAACTTATCTCTTGAGATACAAATATAATACATTATTGACAAAGTCAACTATTGACTCTCATCATGTTGGGATTATGACTTGGAGTTTTCTCTCGTTATCAAATTGGTTGATGAAATCAAGGTTGTGAAGGAAGAGAATGGGAGGCTATGGACTATAAAGGAAATGTTAATTGAGGCCATGAATTTGTTAGGTCGAGGGGATGAAGTAGTGAATACATAGGTCCTTGGTGGTTTAGGTCATGGACAAAGTTATATTATGTCATGCATGATTTTGAACTTAATATTGTGTCTCTCTGTGTGTGTGTGTGTGTGTGTGTGTGTGTGTTTCTAATTAATGAAAAATGAAAGAAAATGCCAAAAGTAATGCACATTCAATATCAAACCTAAACCTAAGCTAACTAAGCGATAAAAAAAAAAAAAAAAAAAAAAGATGGAACTTTTCATTATTTTTTACATGAATTGATAGTTCTAAAACATATCTTCTATAACCAATGTGTGAATTCCGAGGAAGAAACAAAATAAAAGGAAAAGGAAAAAAATTAAAAAATGAGTATTATGTCAAGGAAATGGATTGTATAGGCTAAGCAATGGGTGAGTCCTTATTCATTGTGGTTTGTATGACACCATATCCAACCACACTAATTTTTTGTCGCACAACATAAGGAAGGTTTTTTTTTTCTAGACGTATGTCAATGTTAAGTCTACATGTTTCGTGGTAAGGAACTTTTCTATGGTGTCCTCGTGACTTCGGATGTTTATTAAGTAGGACAAAGAAAACTTGGTGTCTTAGAGAGTTGATAAACAATTCAAGGATCTCGGGAAATTAATTGGTGTCGTATATAAATGAATGATCTAATTATTAGGAAATAAAAATACGAGAGAAAAATAACATCTCAAATCGTAGCAATGAGAACACATAAATCACATGATGTGTATCTTGGAAAACCCTTACAGGGAAAACCATCGAACAATAGATCTATTATTTCCCTTAGCCCAATCTGTCCAAGTCAGCCAATGTCCTATCCCCAACCAAGTGAGGCTTAACTACTCAATTACTGACACATTATAATGGAGTATCACTAGTCTTTTATGGGATTTCATTACATGTAATACATGGGCTCAAAACCACGAGTCATCAATACCATGTTCTTGAAACCACCATTGTTGACCTAACAACTTTGACTCTTTCACTGAGTCAATTTTATCCTAACATTCCCCCCTTTAAACTTTACTTTGGGTTTCTCATGACCAAATGCGGCCAAACCTCCGTCAAAGTCAAGGTATCTAGGAATCCTGCATGCTCCCCCCTATCACCTATATCTAGGTCTAGACTTTACTAGTGAAATTTCAAACCTGAGGTACACATGCCTAACCAATTATTAAATTTGTATGCACATTTACATTGAACTCCATCAATGTTTTTTCATTGTTTCTATCCCACCACTTATGTCACTATCCTCTCACCTTGTCATTCCTCTAGCTCTTGATGCTCGCTTCTTGGTAGATCTACAACTAGAAAATAGATCCAACCACACCTAACATATTCATCCATCATATCCAAGCATCCAATCCATATATCCTCCACACACTTTGAGCTCAAACCTAGTGCTCTTCAAATATCAATGGTGAATCCTTCATCGCCCCTTAGGGATTTAAACCCTATCTCTGTACTCCAAAATATGTGTCTTTATTTTCATTATTGTCAACCATCACTCTGGTACCAGTTGTTAGAAAATAAAAACACGAGAGAAAAAAACATATCTCAAATCATAACAACAACCACACATAAATCACGCAAGATTTATCCTAGAAAACCCTTACAGGAAAAAACAACCAACAATAGATCTATTATTTCCCTTGGCCCAATCCATCCAATGTCCTATTCCTGACCAAGTGAGCCTTCATCGCTCAACTCTTGACACATTATAATGGAGTATCACAAGCCTTTTAAAGGATTTCATTACATGTAATCCACAGGATCAATACCATGTGCCTAAAACCACCACCGTTGACCTAACAACTCCCCAAGTCAAGTTTATCCTAACACTAATGCCACTTATAGACATAATCTAGTAGGGTTGTATTTTATCCTTGTTTAATAGTGAACAAGTCATAATGCCAATATCATAAGAATGTGGGATGTTGAATGTTAAGCCTTAATATTGGCTCATTACCACTTAATTGGGGCATATTAGATTAGTAATGTTATTTTATTTATGTCGGCTTTAGGACATTAGTTGTAATTTAGATTAGTAATGTTATTTTATTTATGTCGGCTTTAGGCCATTAAACCTCCTAGTTTCCTATATATACCAAGGAGACATTTTCATTTTGAATCATCTTGGACTTGAACATTTAAGTGGGGTAAAAGGAGGTTGCC
>SNQJ01S0012573.1:18623-29109 GCA_010110895.2 Picea sitchensis | reverse complement strand
AAAGATGGGGAAATTGTTGCAGAATGGTAGTCGGCTCCCAAGTGGCATATTCTAGTGGTGTATCCTTCCATTGAACAAAAAATTCCTTGATGGTGCGTTGATGGAGACGATGCTCATGTTGGTCCAATACGTCTTGTGTCTACAACCAAATGGATCCTTCGTCATCCAACTCAGGGAGATTGGTTTGAGTTTGACACTTAATTCAAATCACTTTGTTTAAGCATGAGACATGGAAAACAATATGGAGCTTAAAATTATTGGGAAGATATAATTGGTAGGCCATGGGCCCCACTCGCTTGAGAATTGAATAAGGACCATAGAAATTGGCGGCGAGTTTTTTATAGTATTCATATTTTAGTTAAGTTTGCTTATAAGGTTTCAGATGAAGAAAAATTTGATCCCCTTCAGTGAATTGAAATTTTGAATGACCCTGATCTTCTTGTTGATTCATGTGATTCTGAGCCATGACCAAATTTTCTTTGAGGGTACGGAGAATGGATGTGCAAACTATAAGAGTTTTGTTAACCTCCTAAACCTTGGAGACACATAACATGTATGAGAGAAAAAATGGTGTATTTTTCCTGTAGACTGCTTCAAAGGGAGTCATATGAGTGGCAATATGGTAAGACGTGTTGTACCACCATTTAGTTATGGGTAACTATTGATCCCACTAAGTTTTTTTGTCCGACGCAAAACACCTCAAATATTTTTCCAAACACTTTTTGACAACTTAATTTTGTCCATCGGTCTGGGGATGATAGGAAATGTTGAGATGTAATTGGGTTCCTTGGAGATTAAACATTTCTTGCCAAAAATTGTTGGTGAAAGTTGGGTCATGGTAGGAGACAATAGAATCAGGCATGACATGGAGTTTGAATATATTATCCATAAAAATTTAGCAACTATGGATGTTGTGAATGGATGTTGAAGAGAAAAGAAATGAGCATACTTGGAAAGACGTTCTACTTCAACCATGATGATTGAATTATTTCCTTATTTAGGTAGGCCCACAATGAATTCCATAGAAATATCCATCCAAATACTAGGTGGAATCGGGATTGGTTGGAGTGTGCCAGGAGATTTGACGGTTTCTCATGTATTGCATTGACAGGTATCACATTCAGCCACTAAGGTGCAAATTTTCTCATTCATACCTTCCTAGAAAAAAAAATGTTTGACCCATTCATAGGTTTTGGTAAAACCTGAATGCCCAAATGTGGGAGAAGCATAAATCTGTAAAATCATGCATTCATTTCCTAATTCAATCTCACTGATCTCTAATTTCTGCCTAGTATATATAGAGATCTACCCTTCATTATACACACACGTTATGCAGCGCATTGGAGAAGAGAACAAGGAGGAGAACAAGGATACTTTTGCAGGAAGCAATCAGGATAATTTTGCGGGAAGCAGAAATATATTTTTGCAGGAAGCGAAAATATTATTTTGTGGGAAGCGGAAATATATTTTTGCAGGCAGCAGAAATATATTTTTGCAGGAAACAGAAATATATTTTTAGTAGGAAGCAGACAGATATTTTGCAGACAACAGATATATACTTTTGTTGGTAGCACATCAGGTCACTCTCATTCTGGAAACCTCATTCTAAATCACATTATCATGGTGATATTGTAATATGATTCATCATTCATTTATTTTTTGATAAGGAAGATTGTTTGTTGGGGTTTTCTCCCTCTTTGGGTTTCCCCTGAATAAAATCATGTGTTATTATGTGGCTAAATTTTTGTGTGTTGTCTAATATTGCTTTACAGCTTTCATGTTTCTTCATTTTTATTCAGTTAAGTTTTCATATCTACACAGTATATTGCAGAAAATAAAAAGTACAATGAATTATAAATCTAAGCTTGAAATTTCACATATCCACCTCCCATTGCATACATACATTGCTCACTCATTTCACTCAAATTCATCTCAAAAAGGGAGAAAGTATAAGATATTTTAATCTACGATTTTTTAGTACCTTGAATCAAATTCCATAAGAGAAGCAACCAAATAACCCTATCATTTTGCATTGTTATAAGAATGCAATGCATGCAAATGTAAATTATGCCATTAGATCTTCATAAATAAATTATTTAGATGGATCCACTCAAAAAGAAACTCAAATGGAAGAGTTTATGTCGGAAACCAATGTTGACCCAGAAATTTTTATTGGGAAAGTACAAAGACAAATGAACACTATGTTTTTATCACATCAAGGACCCGTCTATTTCGAGAAATGTTGAAAATCGATAAATTGGTGGTGGAATCCTTCAAGGGCTTCCTCCTAATGTTACAAATGATCCAGAAATGAGACAGGGAATAGAGATTTATCATATGAGAAGAACCATCAGATAGATGTAGAATAAAATAACTAGGTTGAAAAGGACTGAAAAATTTGTTCCACCCAATCTGAATGTAAGAGTTCCATTGCAAGACCAAAGGGTAAGAAATAACAGAAAAGAAGAGCATAGACCCCGAGCACCAAGAGTGCCAAACCCTATTGTCATGGTATTAGATGAGATTATTGAAGAGGAAATTTTTGAGAATGGCAATCAAGAATTCGACATCACTCAAGATGAGATCTTAGAGTCGTTACAGAAGGATGAAGGAACATCATCCTTTTACATTTTTATGAACAAGAAGACCTTGATATTTCACAAGAGAATGTTTTCCAAACAAGATCACAAGTGAGTGAATTCAAAACAAAAGAAGCATATGAAAAAGAAAATAGAAAAGAAAACTTTACAAAACCAGCAAAGTAACAAATAGTTGTTATCCAGTCAAAGACTCCACAACATATGACATATAATGTGATCGACGATTTAGACAAACTCGGAATTACCTTGACTTTAATGGAGTTGGAGGAGATACCACAACAAAGGGAGAATATTTTAAATAAACTTGATGATTCAAACATAAGAATAGAAGGTGTTGTTATAAATTTCAGGCAACAACAAAATGTTTCATCAGCGAGACCAAGGGGTAAAGTCCCCCCATTTATACATAACTTCATGATGTAGTATTTCAAAATTGTTTGGTTGATAGTGGAGCAACCAACAACATTATGCATTTATCAGTTATGGAGGCTTTATGAATGGGATGTACCAAGTATATGAAGCTGGGGAAACTATATATGCTATTGACTCAAGAAAATTTCCAGCTTATGGAGAGATAAAATACTTTTGTGCAGTGATAAGTGAAACTCCTCATATCTCCACAGTCCTTACTATTATTGTTGTATATTTACATCATACATATGGTGTCATTTTAGGAAGAGACTAGAGTTCCATGATTGGAGGATATATTATGAACAACAGAAGTTGTATGATGCTTCCAAACAAAGATAGAATGATGGTCAAAGTCCCTCAAGAAACTAGGAAGATAAAATCATATACAAATAAAGAGAATGAAGTATTGGAAAACTATATTGATTCCTAGATTGGAAATTATGTTGTTCTTAGTCTAGAACAGGTCAACCCTCTAAATCAAGAGGAAGAATATTATTTTTAGGGTTTCTAGAAGATGTCGTTTGATGGAGCATGTTCCAAATCTAGAAGTGGAGTAGGGATTGTTTTTAAAATCCATCAATCTAGTATATATCTGCATGCTATCAGATTGGAGTTCCAATAGAGTATGAAGAATTGATACAAGGAATGATTCTTGCACTCCATATGAAAGTTGATAATTTGTTAGTAACTAGTGACTCATAATTGGTCATCAACCACATCAAGAGGAAGTGTAAAATCAAAAAATAATAACTAAAACACTATGCAAAAAGAGTATGTGAACTCATGGACTCCTTTAATTCATTCAAAATTTATGTCATTCCTCTAGATAAGAATCAGAAGGATGATTTAATGGTAGTTGTTGCATCTCTCTTCAACCCAGATGATTCCCAAAATCAGAGTATGTTTTGTGTTAAAATAATTTATGGGCCTTCAATACCAGACAATCAAGATTTTTTGCAAGTTTTTGAAAATGATGAACATGTTGTCTATTTTCTCACTGATCCAAATGATTCTCCCAAACGCCTCAATCATCAAACTGTTGTGGTTCTCTCAAAAGATTGTGTCATTTTCGAATCCCTTTTCATAAGGGATGATCAAAAAAAAGACAAGATTTAAAAGAGGCAGTATCTATCAGAAAGTCAAGAAACACAAAATATAAATATTGGTACTCATGATGCTCCCAAGTATATAAATCTTGGTACCATTTTTTAAAAGGAAGAAATTGATCAATACACTTCCTTGTTTAAACAATTTTATGACATTTTTTCCTGGACTTATGATGATTTGAAGGAATACAACAAGTCCATTTTTCAATTTTTCATCACATTATACTCCTCAAAGAAGGAGCCAAGCATGTCAAGAAAAATCTAAGAATGATTAATCCAAAGTTGAAGCCTTTAGTAAAATTGGAGTTGGAAAAGTTAAAGAAAGATCGAATAATTTTTTCAATCAGAAATTCAGAGTGGCTCTCAAATCCTATCGTAGCATAAGCACATGTCTCCCATGGCATAAAAAAAGTAGTCTTGGTTCGGCATTAATGTCTATGCTAGATGGTTTTTTTGGATATAACCAAATTCTAGTTGTCAAGGAAGTTAGACAAAGACTACTTTTGTTACGCCATGGGTTACATGTGCTAATGCTCACGTGCCTTTTGGGTTGAATAATGTTGGAGAAACTTTCCAAATGGAAATGGATCATGCATTTAAATATTTGATTGGAAAGTTTATGGATGACTATCAAGATGATTTGAATATTCATTCCAAATTAAGAGAAGAGCATATCAATCACTTAAGAGTAGTTTTTGAACGTTACATATTATATGGTATATATTTGAATCCCAAGAAATGTTTGTTTGTAGTATCGGAAGGAAGACTCTTGGGACATATACTGAGTAAACCTAACTTGAGCAACCCTCTAGTACTCAACCCTCATCTTTGAGTGTCATTTGGGGTAAAGGGCTCCAAAGTGGTCATGGTCAACCCACCAATTCTATCATCATACATGGGGAAAATACATGGTTGGGAAATAGGATTAGCATGCTCTCGAGTAGACAAAGAATCTTTGTTGGCCCTTGCTCGATGTGTACAAGTGATAAATCATTCACTTCCCAGCTTGGTTACATGAATCCTTCCCAGCTTGGTTATATATATATCCAGAAAGAATCAAGGCTATCAATTACATGAATCCTCCAACATCAAAGAAAGGAGTTTAGTCTTTCTTTGGAAAGATAAAATTTGTAAGGAGATTTGTCCCAAATTATGCAACAATTATGAAGCCAATAAATATTTTGTTAAAAAAAATACCAGAAATTTGAATGGAATCAAGAAATTCAGGCAGAATTTACTAGAATCAAGCATGCAATTACTACCGCTCCCATTCTTTTCAGCCCAAATTTTGATCAAGATTTGAGATTATATTTATTTTCTTCGGAACAAACTTTTGCCTCTATATTAACACAAAAAAAATCAAAAGGAGAATAATTACCAATCAGTTTCATGAGGAAAATGTTGCATGATTATAAACTAAGATATTCAGAGATAGAAAAGCACACTCTCTCTTTGGTCAAATAAGTATCACATTTCAGGACATACATTTTAGCATCTCATGTTATAGCTTATGTCCCAACATCTCCATTAAAAATTTTGTTAAATCAACAATAGAGAGAAGGAAAATGGGCAAACTAGCTAGCAAAAATTCAAGAATATGATATTGAAATCAAGCCCCTAAAAGCAGTCAAGGGACAAGGATTATGTAAGTTAATGACAGGAATTGATGTAGTAAATTCATACATATCCATTTCATTGGGATCATCATTATCAGCATCATAATGGTACAAAAACATTATTTTTCATTTGAATTCTAGTCAGTTTCCCATTGGTATGTCTTTAAAGGAAAGAACATCATTGAAAATGAAGGAAAACTAGTATCCATTAGTTGCTTATGTTTTGTTTCGGAGAAATTTTGATGGGTTTTTATTAAGACGTATTGATTCCACAAAGGCTCAAAGGATTCTACAAGATATTCATGAAGGTGTGTGTTGAGGACACTTTGCACCAACAACAACTGCACACATAATCATGAGAGTAGGCTATTATTGGCCCACCATTTTTAAAGATTCTTACTCAATGATTAGAAAATGCATCTCATTTCAAAACATTTTAGGGAAAATGAATAAATCGGCAAATCCATTACAGCCTATAACAGTAGAATATATTTTTACGCAATGGGGATTAGATGTCATTGGGCCAATCAATCCAAAATCCAGAGAATACCACTCATATACACTCACTGCAACTAATTATTTCACGAAGTGGAAAGAAACATTAGCTCTAAAAAGGGTCGATTCAGAGAACTCATAACTTTCCTCAAAGATATTATCTTGTCAAGATTCATAGTTCCATAGAAACTCATAACTAATAATGGATCAATATTTGATGAAGACCGATTTTATGTTAGTTTGAAGAAGGGACGGCTCTGGAGAAAACTACAAGCTAGGGTTTGACAGTCGTGGTCTCGGCAGCAGACAAATATTCGGTGTTGTGTTTTCTTTGTGCATTATGGTTGTTTTATGGTTCATATGATTAATGCTTAGTATAATGATGTATGCTTAGATGAATATGATAGCTTAGTTCCTAATGATGTGAATGAGATGCTAGATCTGATCTATTTTGATGTGCTTAGTGCTTGAATGTGTTGAATCTTGTTGAATATTGCGTTGCGTTGTAATTAGGGTTTATCTGCGTTGTAGACAAAGGTTAAGTACTAATGAATGACAACTACTAAGTGCTTGGTTAGAGTATTGTAATCACAGATCTGTCTCCCATATAAGGTTGCAGACACTGGAGTCATGCAACCACCCTTGCCTCTACCTCATTTGAGACTTCATCTGCTTCGCAGGTGTTGTCGAAAGGGCCGGTAGTTAGGGTTTTGTTGGTGCGTTGTTGAAGCGTTGAACCCTGGGTATTCCCCTGTGCCAACAAATGGTTCTGTTGTTGGGACTTGAAACTATGATTGTTGGGATATGAGGAAAAGAAAGAAATCTTTGTGTGTAGATCTATTGCTTTAGTGCGCAGTATTCTACTTAACTTGTGAAAGCTTTGTGTTAAGAAAAGAAGTTTGATCTGAAGAAAAGAGGTAAGATCTGAAAGCTTTGTGCTCTGTTAAAGGTAAGATAAGTGTAAATTTTTTCTTCAATAGTATGGATATAGGTATGTTTGATAAATTTTGTCTTCATCTGAAAACTAGGGCACATTTAGAAGAAAGAAGGTTTAATATGAATAGATCTGATAGAAATAATGAAAGATATGGTATTCCTATGCATAGAAAAATGTTTGGACTAACAAATGGATGCAGGATCCTAGGAAGAATTTAATGCAGGTTAGTTACTATGATCATAGTGCGCAGTACAAGAAAGGTTGGGGATCATTTAAGAGAAAGAGAGGATTAACCCTTTGTTACAGTTGTAGAAGACTAGGCCATCTTGTTAAGGATTACCCTGGTAGACGACCTAGTTGTCTTTGTTGTAAAGCTATGGACCATGAAGTTTTGGATTTCCCTAGAATGATTGCTAAACTTAAAAGAATGAATATGGAACAAGATAAACATGAGAAAAACTCAAAAATTAAGACTATGGCAGAACCCCAGAAAGGGTCATAGACTGTAATGTCAGAAATAAAAGAAACCTTGAATGATCATAGAGACATCAATCTATCAGAGATATTAAAATAGAAACCATGCATATAAGCAAGAATAGGAGACTTCGACATAGACTGTGTTCTGGATGAGGAAACATAGGTGAATGTCATGATAGAAAGTACTTGGGAAATTTTAGGAAATCCTGCTATGATTCCTTCATTGGGAGGAATAGGATTATTTAGAGGAAAGTTGATAACCCTATGTGGAAGACTTACCCAGATATCTATGAGTGCTCATGGAACTTCGACAAAGGAAGAATTTGAGGTTATTAAATTTGTTGATAATAACGCCCCATTTTCTTTATTGCTAGGAAAACCCTGGATTAAGAAAGATCAGATCCGGAGAAAAGAAGAAGAATCTCTAGAACAGAAAAAGAAAGCATTAAAATATCTCATGACTAGGAGAATAGCGCACTTGATAGAAGAACAGGAGAATAGGTCAAAGACTAGAGACTTGGGTGTCGAAGTTGAAAGAACGCGAGAAAATAGATCACTTACCCAAGACAGATAAGAAGTATTGCCCTTGAACCCTACAAATGATCATCAACAGCACGAAGTTATTATGCCAAGAGAAGATAAGAATCGGAATGGGAAGAGGAACCTAGTAACGCAGATCACAAGGGAGAAGGCTAGAAAGGTCAGCAAGAAGAAAGCAAAGTTGGAGAAATTACAGGAAGTTCCAGAGAAGACTTCGCAGAATGAAGGTCTCCAGAATTCGAACTTAGCCAAAATATCAAAGCAACTCAGATTGGCACGTCGCCATGGCAGAGCAATATAATCGTTGGAGGCATTATGACCGTTACCCCGATGCTCCGGAATCGATAAGCAAGCAGTTATGGCCTCGGTGCTCGTCATTGGACCGTTGGACCACTCCGTAACAGACAGAACTGCATTAATGAAGGCTTATTGTCCATTGGAAGGATATGTTACATCATTGTCTACTTATCCTATCGACTGTTGCGCCGAGCACACTTTCGCGAATTGTATCTGAGCCAACTAGAGAGCTCATTGTTATTGTGTTGTGCTTATTGAGACCTTGCCATCCATTCTTTTGCATTGAGAAATTGTTCATCAGCCTAAGATATATGATCTCAAGCATGCATGTTGGATGCTCTCATCACTGTGGAAAAGAAAGTAGAGGAAATTTTAATCGATCTAATGGCAGAGAGAGTGATGTCCATAGGAGTTCAAACCTCATCGACGAGAGGAGTGCAAGCCTCCCCGTCGACTGCTCGCGGATCTGGACCATCCCGAGTTGCAGAAGAGAAAAGTACTAAGCATAGAGATGACTTAGCAAATGCAAAGTTAATCCCATCCATCCTGCACGACTACATCCCACCTCTGGCCGGTGTGGCGAGTCGTGATAGTGTCCCGAGGGATTTCGACTACATAGTTATCACGGCGTACCTCCCGAAGGGGATACGCGCAGTCAGACCGTAATTGGAGAGAATTCCAACTCTAAAGATTAGTGACTATAATCTAGGAGATCGCAAGACCTATGGCATGCTCGCGCCTCACAAGTACTTGACAAGGACGAAGGGAAAGAAATCGAAAATTAGTCCCCAACCATGGACCATGAACATCACGCAGTCCACTATCCTGAACGTAATGAAAATCCCAAATTTTGGAAGGCACCAGGAGGTTAACGTGTGCATTAAACTCTTGTTGTTGTGCTTCCATGATGGTTACTTATGGCTAGATAGATGCATCACCGTCGATCTGGAATTGATCCATAGGATCACCAGCTTAAGTATGCAGGGACCTGACCCATAGGACTTTTACCCAGATAAGGCTGCAGATCGCGCCTTGGCACAGAGGATTAAATATACTTATGGTGATGTAGAGAAGGGAATGTGAGGCTACAAGGTAGCCTCCATTCAAAATGTCTCAGTGTGCCTTTATTTCCATTTGATCATTGGTAAGCTAGTAAGGAAGAACAGACCCACGCAGGTCACGGGGTTTGTCATTGACCTCGCGGGAAAGTGCGTGGAGGTATTATAGATGAACTAGGCTAGTTACTTAGTCAACCAACTAGAAGTGGATTTCCATGAAGCTCAGGATCAGGGCTATGAATTCCATTTTAGTCGGATCCTGATCCTCGTCTCATTTACAGCTTAGGAGATGTCAGAAGGTGCGACCTTCCTTGACATTGAGTCATTTGAGCTGCTTGTTGTGAAGTTTACCACACTATGGTATTCGAGTGATAAGGGAAAAAAGTGGCAATCGAATGTAGTATTCCATACCTACTACCTGCAGATGAAATGGGTTATTGATTCGTTCCCTCGTATGACACCGAACACTCTGAACAGATTTTGTCCCCTGATGAAGTTTCGCGCAGATAGGAATTTTATATATATCAATGCACACGCAGATGAGAGTAAAGAAGAGTTGTAGTCATACTATAAGATCACTGAGGAAGATATGGAGGAGATCACTAAGGAATGACCCACAGAGTACCTTATACCAATCGACCAGGCAAAACTCTTCTACCCAGAACTCATTAGAAACCTAGTGGTTACCTACAAAGAGTATTGTTTGCACCCAATTCGTCACCTTGTGAGCAAATCAGAGGTGCTTACATGCCCAATTGGGTCTTGCTGAGCATGACAGTTGTAGAGGAAAGGGTTAGAGAAACAAAAACAAAACTATAAGCAAGAATTAAATTAAAACAAACTAAAACTATGAGCATATGGATAAAGAAATAACAAAGATAACAAGACCAATATCACCAATGTTTTTAGGCTGATCAATTGATGAAATCAAAGCACAATGAAGAAAGGG
>SNQJ01S0012572.1:86281-106439 GCA_010110895.2 Picea sitchensis | reverse complement strand
AAGAAAATAATTCATGTGTGCATGAGGCTAGAATGCACAAAGAGAACTGAATCTAGGTGAGACACCAGAGTGGTTGCATGAACCATAATAATCAGGTGTTCAAAGTGGTTACACGCACAATAATACTTGTGTAAAATGAAAGATTGTGTGCGTAGTTGTATTATATGTTAATTCCATTATCATATTTAGTCTCTGAAGAGGAATGCTTGTGTGGCACGGTCCATCATGGGATCGTGCGCGTTACCTCTCATATATCTATGCAGATCAAAGTTATAGTGTAGAATCTGCACACTAGATATTTGTA
The DNA here is from genome assembly GCA_010110895.2 of Picea sitchensis. Lineage (NCBI taxonomy): Eukaryota > Viridiplantae > Streptophyta > Pinopsida > Pinales > Pinaceae > Picea > Picea sitchensis. Next base: position 106,135 of record SNQJ01S0012572.1, on the reverse strand, counting down.
GTGGCATTTCTCATCTAGGAGGTTCGGTACATTGTAGATTGGTATTAGATCACGGTACTCATCTAGGAGGATGGCTAGGTTACAAATTTCTATCAGAGCATGGTACCTAGCTAAGAGGTTGGGTACATTACAATTTGATATCATAGCTTTAGTTTCAACACTAAGCCTGAATGGGATGCATATCTACTTAAGGAAAAAATAATACTAGTAAGAGGTCGAATTTGGAATTATAGGGCCACCATGGTGTGCATAAAATAAGAATGAACAAGTGTGTGCACTAAATTTTGACATTGTTGGATGAAACACTGCAAATGCATAGAAAACAATGGTGCATGGGTGTGTGCACTAAAATTTAGGGCTACGTGGAGTTAAACTGGTAGTGCATGTGTAATAATGATACATGACGTATATGTTGAATATTGACATCGCGCATTGGTATGTGTTGAATACCAATGTGTGCATGGGCTTCCTAAGAAAGCAATAAAGAGTAAAATATTATTTGGGTGAATTCCAAATGACCATAATTTATTGTGAAAGACTCAAAATTGTGCAAAGGAGTTGACGATGGGAAAGTTTTCAACAAAGGATTCTAGTTATTCACCCCAAAAATTTGAATTGGGATGTTAAAATCACCCAATAAATAATAATAAAGGATTATGACAAAATGATGCAGAGTTTTCATGAAGGTATTGTATGAATTCACCTAAGAAATCTTTTTTCATGTACATTTTGCAGAATTGACAACAATTAGATTAGGATAGAATCATCACACTGAGTCAAAAGCATGGAAGATTTGTAGAGAAATTACACTCATGATGATGAATTTGGTGGTTTGTATATTGGTATGGGTATTGATAGTGCAAAATCCAATGAGGATAAAGAAGTCAAGGAGGAGGGCATAAACTTGGTAGAAACCATAAAGGGACTACAAAAAAAATTTCAAATCTATAATGATGATAATGAGAGGCTTATGAAAGCCAAAGAGAAGCAAGATGACTTCAATATCAAGTTCATGCAAAGCTTAGACATAATAGAAAATAAAATGGATAAAGAGATAGAGTCAATAAATTCAAGAAAGCCAAGAAGTCGCAGGTCTCATGATTAGAGTGAATATATATATAAATCAGTTTGTGTGTGTGTGTGTATGTATATGTATATGTATTCTAGGCCAGAGAGCCTGTGTGAGGTTATTGGGCCCATGAGTCGGGATTGAAAAGAAAAGTGCACTTGTCCATGTAAAATGTAATCACACTCAAATTATTAATAAAATCACATTGTTGTGCATAGACCACTCAAAAGAAAATAGATGGGGGGATAAAATCCACCGAAATGGGAAAAGGGGGGCATAAGTCCAAGTAAATATTTTATTAATATTTTTGAAAAGTATAATTCATGGATATTTATTTATCCTAAGTTTCTGAGGGATGGGAATGACTCACTATGTGGCTAAAGCTAAGTTTGAAGGTCATAAGTGTCCATTTATGATCATGAAAATATATGGTCGAAGCTTAGTGTATTTTGAAGCGAGGGACTCATTTTTCATCATCCATCAAACCATATGAAGGAGAAGAACAACCATTAACTTCTCTGTAGAGTAACACTTGTAAATGGGTTTTCCATTTTGTAACCAAAGTATTTTCTATCGAAGCAGTGGGTTGTCAGGCCTGCGAGCATTATCTCTAGGTGACATATTTGATGTTGAAGAGGTGAGTTTTCAGAACCGTGAGCATTCTCTCCAGGTAAGATATTTTCTATTGAAGAGGTGGGTTTTCAATCTTGTGAGCATTCTCTCCATGTGAGATATTTTCTAGTAATTGTTCCCTCGCGCATTGGGAATTACTTACAGGGCTCTGAGATTTCCTATTCAACTTGTTGTTGAATGTCTGGAAGGGAAGTGGGGAAGCCAAGGGACTATTGAGCATATAAGGGGCACACTTCTTGGGGTTGGATAGGTGTGTTGTGAATGGGAGAATATAGGCTATTTGCGACATCTGGGCACCTTGGAATGAGCAATTATGTTGACTATTAGAACTTATCTTGGAATTAGGAACCCTTTTTCCCAGGTGGAGTTCAAGGCCCAGCTCTAGGGTGACCTATTGTTGAAAGTATATGAGCAAAAAATTTTATATCTAGGAGGAACGTCTCATATCTCCATGTAGTTGATGAATCATTACATAAATATAATTTTTCTTTATGTTCTTGTCTTGTTTACTATGTGATTATTTACCTATGCATGACATGGATTTATTTCATGTATGATGTTGCATATGACTAATTGTTGTTATGTTTTTTCTTAAGCAATTAACTAGATTAGTGTTCTTTTACTTTTAAACCATTAACACAATAACAACATATAAAGGATCACTAAAAGAATAACATCAATGAAATACACAAGATTTACCATGGGAAAACCCCCTAGGGGGAAAAACCTAAAAAATTTCCTCAATATAGAATCACCAACCAAGAACAATGCCTCTCACTAAGAGAGAGCTAACAAAGTAGAATATCCTCCTTAAGTCCTTAACTAGGGAAGAGTAGTGCACCACTTAACCAAGATATACTCAAGAGATAAACCAAGAACCTTCACAACGTCACCTCCTAGCAACAATAACTTCTCCCTCTAGGACTTTTGTACTTCTCTTCTTTAGAAAAATAACTTTTGTTTTGTGTGCTCAAATGAGGCGCTAGCCTCCCTTATAAATAATAGTTTGACTAGCCAAAAATTAGGTCTTTGCTGACCTGTTACTTTACCCTTTTATTTTTCATTTTACTTGTCAAGGCACAATAAGGTCGACTTTTACAAAGGAACAATAGGGTCATCTTAACAATTATAATATAATAATACTATTTATGGTTTTTTATTCGTCAATTAAAATAAGAATATATTCCAAATATACTCAAAATCCAACACTCTCTGTTAGCAAGGAATATATTCTTCTCATCAGGAGGATCATCACTGCTTCTCCATTTCAGCACACTTGGTCATTGTCTTGTTGTCAATAACAGATCTATATGTCATAGAAAGTTTTTCACTTTCACTAGAGTAGCGTACCAAGCTTCGTTGCAGTAAAATACCAACCTACATTGGGGTAATATAGCAACCTGTGTTGGAGTAGCATACCAACCTACTCTAGGGTAGTGTACCATCTTGCGTTGGAGTACCAAACTATGTTGGGGTAGCATACGAGCCTGTTTTGGAGTACCAACATGTGATGGGGTAGCATACCAACCTACGTTGGAGTAACAACTTGCGTTGGGGTAGCATACCAGCCCATCTTGGAGTATCAACCTGCATTAAGGTAGCTCCCACTAATGAGGATCTCATCACTTCCCTTTACTGGGGAGCACATCACTTCCCACTACTATGGAACAATTCAATCCTTGCTACTAGGGAAAACATCACTTCCCTTTACTGGGGAACACATCACTCCCTCTCATGAGGTAAAATCCTTCTTGTCCAAACCAATCTTGTCTTTGAAGTATTCGAACTTCTCTCTTGGTAGAGGCTTAGTCCATACGTCTACTACCTACTCATTTGTAGGAATATAATGGAGCTTTAATTCACCCTTATGTATCATCGCTCAGATATAATGGTACTTTATCTCGATATAATTGGACTTTTCATGACACGCTAGGTTCACTGACAACTTTATGCAACTCTTGTTATCATAAAAGATATAGGTTTCCTTCAACTTCAAGATTAAACAATTATGCAATCAACTTCTGAAGCCACACTGCTTTGCCAGAATATCACCATACTGTCACATACTCTGCCTCTACGAAACTATGTGTCATACAGGTATTTTTCGCACTGAGCTATGAGATCAGACTGGATCCCATACTAAAGAAACATACAGATGTACTTTTAGGTACCTCATCATATTTTTTTTCATAATCAGGTGAACATGTCTAGGCTCAATCATGTGCTAAATCAATGTACAAAACATATATATGTACTCATGTTCTTAAAATATATCAACAAACCAAATTTTCACATCACATTGTACCAAATTCGTACACTTGCTCAGTTGTAACTCAATCCACACAATCATGTGTTGGATCTATTTTATTTTTGGAAATAATTATTTGTCCTACTATTTGAGAGCATGTCCTCTACTCTCTCTCTCTCTACAACTGCTCCCTTTGGGACTGGGACTCTACACCTGCAATTTTTCTTTCTGAAGATGATAATGACTACTCCATTCTCACTGTAGCTGCTGAAATATAAGAGTAACTCCTCTACTCTATCACAACAAAAACTTCATCTTAAACTGAGAGTGGATCAATAACTGACACTAAGGGTATATTTTCCTCTTTCTTTTGTGATAAATCAATCTTCTACTATAGTCATGTCTCCAAGGCCTGACTCATGTACATCACCAAATAGCACCGGAGGTAAATCAATCTCAAATAAAGGGATTATCATACCTTCTCCCTATGAATCTCATACTGCATAGACCTATTTTAATGGATCATGGTTGTTTCGTAGTTGATCTAACTGGTTGTATTCATGAGCACTAAAGTTATTTCTTTGATTTTAGTTATTATATGTCCTGGAGGTGTACTATTCCCTGCATGAGAAAACTAACCCCCTTTGACCCTTGACTTCCTATGAGTATAGAATATCTTCAGAGTGTCTACAAGATATACTTGGTTTTGGTTACCAAGTTTTAATGTGAAAAATTGAGTCATACATCAAACAAATTTTTGTTCCTTTCAAGGTGTCTTCACTATCTACTGACCAAGTCTTCTCATCAGGAAACTGCAAGATACTGTGAGCCATACATGATGTTTATGCATGCCATTGATGAACTATTGTACTAGGGACATTAGCTTTAATGTGCTCATTTCACCATAGAAAATATTGCATTGTTGTCACCCAACCATAGGCACACATGGCACCCCCAAGAACAAAATATTATTTCATAATTTTAAATGAGACCTTGTTGGATTCATGTACCATAGATAATGATACCACAAGATAAGAATAAAATTAATAAAGTTTAATGTTATAAAACTTAACAAAAGATGAAATAAATTATGAAGGGTGCATACCTGGATTGTGCATTGTTAGACTTCTTTCTTGATTTGTACAATGTATGGATGAATAATGATACTTCTTCACAATTTTAACTTGGCCCTCATGATAAAAAAACTTCTCCAACTCTTTTTCTACTTGAATTTTAATGTGGGAAGAAAATAGATATTGTTATTAATATCACTTGATATGGATCAAGTGTTTTAGAAGCACTAAGTCCTATATCACAGAAGATATAGTTCATATGAATCATCTTCTTTTCTTCTTTTCTCATCAGGTTCATCTTCTTTTACGAAATGAGCATGATGTATTTTAAACTTGTTTTTTCTGTTCTGGCATTTTTCTTGGGGACAATTGTTTTCAATATATTCCATATTCTGGAAAATGAAGCATCTGAAGCTTGAGAGATATTTACAAAAATATTGTCCTTTATGAGGCCTCTGAAACTTTTTCTGAGAGTGAACTTCTTTCTTGTTCTTTCCTTTTCTTACATGAGCCATTAGTTCTTGATATTAATTTCTTTCTATCTTTTCTTTTCTTTCTTGTAATCTAGCTTCATCTTGAAAATAGTCTCCCCACAATATGTTGAACTTAGTTAACCTCCTTCTAGAGAATATTCCTTGGATGAAGGATTCCCAAGAAATTGGGAGACCATTAAATGTGGTCATTAATAACTCAGATACTTCAACTAAGTCTACAATAGCTTCAAGTTGTTGTTTAATCTAGGACACTCTTGTGAAGTAATATTGTATGGTTTCTAAATTTTGCATCTTCACATTCTTGATTTGTGTCTTCAAGGTCATTTTTCAATTGATGTTATTTCCGTCAAACAGATGGGATAAGTCATCCATCATTTTCTTTGGGGTTTTTAATGATGAAACACAATGAATCAAGTGGTTCTTGATGGAGTCTGTAATGATCCTGTTTGATTTGATTATATCCTTCTTATATTTGTCTTTGGCCTCATCTCCCTCTAGTTCTTCAATATATTTTTCAACAAAACTTACAAGTTCATTCTTTTCTAGAATGAGCATTAATCGATACTTCCATGATTAGAAGGCATCGAATCCTTCAAATTTTTTCTTAATTTCTCCAACATCCTCCTTAAACATGGAAAATGTCACACCTAGGGTTTATGCAGTTTCAATAGCTGCAACAACAGTTGTAGTTTGCAAAATTTCATCCAATTGAGAATTTATGCACATCAAGAGGTGAGCTAGGGTTAGCAGAGTCTTCCTATGATCTTATCTTCTTCAGTGAATTCTTTTGTGATATGAAAAATCCTTCTTTCAGGACCACTTTGACACCATGTTGATTTTTCATCTTAAGCAGTTAACTAGATTAGTGTTCTTTCACTTTTAAATCATTAACACAATAACTGCATATAAAGGATCAATGAAAAAATAGCATTCACATCCTACACAATATTTACCCTGGGAAAACCCCCTAGGGGGAAAAGCCAACCAAACTTCTTCAATATAGAATCACCAACCAAGAAAAATGCCTCTTTCCAAGAGAGATATAACAAAGAAGAATATCCTCCTCAAAACCTTGACTAGGGAAGAGTAGCGCACCACTTAACCAAGAGATACTCAAAAGATAAACCAAGAACCTTCACAACATCACCTCCTAGATGCATTATCTTCTCCCTATAATACTTTCACAATTCTATTATTTATCCATACAACTTGTGTTGTGTGTTTTCAAATGAGGTTCTATCCTCCCTTATAAATAGTAGTTTGTCCAACCTATAATTAGGTTTGGGTCGAACTTTCTCTTTACCCTTTTATTTTTTATTTTACTTCTCAAGGAACAATAGGGCCGACTTTTACAATGGTACAATAGGTCAGTCTTAACAAATATAATATAATAATATTCTTTATGGTTTTGTCTTGATCAAGAACAATAAGAATATCTTCTAAAGCTACTCAAACTCCAATATTTTTTACATGTAAAACATGATGTTGTTATTCAATCATTGTTTTCGCGCATGCAAAGTATGAAAATTATTTTGGTTCCTATTATTTAACATTGTATTAATGGTCATGAATTCTGAAGGTAAGGTTAGAATTGTCATGAGTTTATGGAAATAATATGTGCACACATGAGGTTGGAATCATTGTGCGCACAAGGAGGAAAATCTGCATGCACAAAGAGAACTAAATTTGCGTGTGGGACCATAGTGGTTGCATGTGCAGTAGTAATCAGGTGTTTAGAGTGGTTACACACACAGTAATACTTGTGTTCATTGAATGATTGTGCGTGAAATTGTATTATATGTTAATTTTAATTTTATATCTAGTGTATGAAGAGGAAATGCTTTGTTGCATGATTCAACATGGGATCATGTGTGTTACCTCACATGTTTCTTCACAGATCGAAGTTAAAGTGTAGAATCTGTGCACTGGATTTTTGGAGTGGAATTGCTCAGCTAGGAGGATGGGTACATTATAGATTGGTATCTAAGCACGTTGCCCATCTAGGAGGCTGGGTACATTATAGATTGGTATCAGAGCACGGTACCCAACTAGGAGGTTGGGTAAGTTACAGATTGGTATCAGACATGGTACCCAGCTAGGAGGCTAGGTATTTTACATTAAAAATATAGTGGGAATGATTATTGGGGAGACCCTCTAGAATAAAGATTCATTGGTGGGATGGAAATTGATGATCTTATGATAAGAACTCTCCCATCAAATTCTAGGTATTATGATCATGAATGTTTGGGACTGAGAGGACTAGGGAAGCCAATCATATGGAGGATATGCATTAATCAACAATAGGAGGATGTCAATTTTTATTTTGGGTAAAATATCAAGCTACATGACATAATGAACATGGAAAATTAACCATTCTAGGTATGTTCTCAAACAAAAATATGGGTGAAGATACCTTAAAAGAATGAACAATAGAATGTTTTGTGATTATATTATAATAACCTTCCCCTAAACCAACTAAACAACTCAATATATTCATACAATATTCTTCAAAAAATATGGAAGTGGGGCTCACAACCTTTGTTCCTTAAAAAATGGGATCTACACTTCGACACCCATTCGATTCACCTCAAATTTATTCTAGTATCGGTCAGACTGCTAGGTATTCCCTTAATTCTATGGTCTAAGGAAGTCTTTAAAGAAATTGGAAATTCTTTTGTTGTTTACTATGAAGAGAATTTTTTTAATAAATACTATGGTTATATGGGGATGGCTAGGATTTTAGTTGGGCTGGAATTTTCCAAAGGTGTGGGATACTCCATCATTATTCAAAAGGGACTTTTAATTTTCTACCAAAACCATAACTGTGAAGGAATTCCATTCAAATGTGATATGTTCCATGAGTATGGGCATCTAAATAAGGAATTACATATCTCAAACACAAGGAAAATATGGGTTTGGTTATTGAAGGAAAATATTTGGACCAAACTTCAGAAGTCAAGATCCCATCTACATGAACCCTAAAAAGAATTCCTAAAGAAAACTATAAGTTTATAACTACATAAAGGAGGAAAATGTTTAGAAAGAGTTGCATCTCTTGTATCAAAAGAACATGGTCTATCTCTCTCAAGAATCGAGTAAGAAAATATTTCCTCCTGCCCCTATTATTGATTTTGTTTTTGATAAATTTCTCTTTGGGTCTTGTGAGGTAGGTTTAGAAATCATATCCAAGACTCAATATAGTGAATTCCTTCCTACCCTTTCAAGGATATCGATTCCCCAGCCTCCCCCTCCCATCCCCTTGGATGGATTTGAAGGGAATCAAAATATTGGATGCATTTGTCCAGGAAATTCTAGAACTTTTAAATGGAAGACAACTGGAGCAGATTCTCATAGTGACTCCCAAATATCTAAGATTTACAAGTACAACCTTAGACAAAGGACCAAGAGAAAATATTTGTTTCAAGGTGAGATTATTGGAGGTATATAAGGTTATTGGATGTTAAATACCCCAAACAAACTCAAAGGGGGAAAAACCATTCCCATCCTTGCATAAAAACAAAACATGTACCAAAGGCAAAAGTGGAAGAAAAATGTTGTTGATTTGTTATATTAAATAAAATGCCCCCATAGATGGTTACAAACTATCTTCCTAACCCTAAACTATATATGGTTTGGAAATTCCTTAAATAAATTGGTTATTAACAGGTTAACTAAAGCTCATAATCCGTATGTCATCTTCTTACAAGAACTAATGGAAAATGGAGAGAAGGTAGTTCAATATTTATCTAGGATTTTAAGGGGTTGGGAATTTAGTTTCATAGGCGTTCTAAGAAAATCTATAGGGAATGTAACTAGTTGGAAATTAGTATTATTATCCTATTATATCTCTTGGGATTTTTCATCACGACTCAATACTTCTCTTTTCTCTCTAGACCTTGGGAAGGAAATTACTTTCTTGAATATTTATGGCCCCTACATTTATAATATATAATTATAGTAAAATTTCTTCAGTTGTACATGGTTACAAAAGGGTTTGGTGATAGTTGGAGGTAATTTGAATTTCTCTTTAGGAGTTTTATAGGTTTTGCGGCCAATGACCCAGGTTGATATTTTAATAGGTTTATTCATAAACAATTTGGAAAGGGTGGGGTTGTTGGATATCAATCCAAAAGAACTTACCTTGACATGGAAAAACTAGAGGATAGGAGACGTGATAATAGATAGTATTCTCGATTGTTTCTTAGTATCAAAATATTTCCTTAATGAAGATATTTGGATTCACTAGTGGGTGTCCATAGGGGGGATTATGATCACAAAACAATGATTTTGGAAGTCTCCCTTGCCCAAGGAATCCCCCAAACCCTTTCAAAATGAACCATGAATGGATAAAGGATGATGATGTTGTGAATATAATAAAATATTATTGGCATCCATTTGATGACTCCTTGGATTAATTATCTCCCAACCAATTCCATCAATATTTAAAAATGGTAAAACATGTAGCAATCAAATGTTCCAAGGAAAAAAAAGAGAAGGATGATCAGACCTTAAAATAAGTAGAGTAAATTATAGCCTTAATATACAAGAAGGAAGATTTTAGGTTTTTGAAAGAAATGTAGAAGTCTGAGCTAAATCAACTTGAGTAGAAAAAACAAAAAAACTTTTGAATAGAGAAAAAGAATGGAGATTGAAAAGTAGATCAATTTGGATTAAAGTAGATAATGAATAAAACAACCTTTTTCATAGATTTAACTTTGTTTAGAATATAGAGAAAGACAATGGAGAATTGGAAACAAATTTCCCTAAAATAAAAAAATGAAGGGATAAAGTACATCCAGTATATTAAAAAGATGATTCGCATTCAAACAATTTATCTATAATCAAATTATCAAGCTACTTTCCTAGATTCCTCAACACAAAGGATAATCAAGCTCTTATGTAAGAGTTGCAAAAGAAGAACTACTTAGGACACTTTAAAGTTCAAAAAAGACAAAATCCCTAGGGAAAATGACCTCCTTATGGAATCATTTCTAATCTATTATTTATTGAAGATGAATAAAGAGAGTAGTGGAGGCCTGAATAACTATAGGGTAAACCTTGGAAACCTTTACCACAACCTTCATCACATTGATTATGAAATCTAATAATCTCTCTTGTTTTGAAAACTTTTGTCTAATTTCCCTATGCAATTGAATTTAGAAAATAATCTCAAATATTATATCAATAAACAACAAAGTTACCAACTTAACAAGAACTATGATCTCAAAATGAGAACTCTAGTGCAAAAAAAATACATTTGTGTTAAAATCACCAAAATCAACCCTCGTTTCAAAAAATGGTGCTACCGCTAGCACCCCATTTTTTTAGGGTGGTTAAAATTGCGACTTGATTGAAATCATTGCCTTGACAATTGATACTATTAAAATTATATCCCATAAAATTTTCTGTGAGATTGAAAAGTGACGTTACTAGTAGCACCCTTCTTATTTTTGGAGTTAAAATCGCGACTTAATAAAAACAATAACCCTGATCACTAGTATTTTCATGAATAAAGAACTTCAAATTAGCTTGTCAATCGAAAAGTGGTATTTTATTTATTAATCAATTTTATTTTCTTTTCTAAATTTCCATTAAAAATAAAAAAATTGAAAAAAAATACTCTCCATACATATTTCTCTTTTTCTTTATTGACAAAAAAAAAAAGACATGTTAGTATTAAAAAAATCACATTTTCTATTATTTGTTTCTTTTTTAATGAAAATATCACTTTTCTAAAATGAAACATTGGCATTTTTCATGAAAATACATATTTCTAAAATGAAAAACACAATTGTTTAGATCAAAATAAATACCTTTTAATTAAAAAAGAACGCAATTTTTTTTTAAGAAAGGTTTAAAATCCAAACAAAAAAAATTAAATAAAGAAAAAACCAAAAAATAACATAAAACATTAAAAATAAAAATATAGATTATTTAAAAACAAAATTTTGAATTTTTTTTATAAAAAAAAGTCATTAATAGAAAAATAACAAACTTAAAAAATAATTAAATATTAAAAATAAAACTTAAAATAAAGTAAAAATCAAAAGTTAAAAAAAGTGCATGAAATTAAAAACAAGTTTAAACTAGCATACCCCTTAAGCAGGGGAAGGGAATGCCAAATATAATGTAGAGTTTATATCTCGCAAACGTCGTTGTGTTTTTTTCATTAAGAATGGACTCCACTGTTCTTACTCACCTTCTTTTTCTACCCTTTTTAAAGTCTATATATTTCATAGACATAGTATTCCCTTTATAGTTACCTAAATCCTCTTAATCTTAACAAAAATAAAATAAAACCAGAGTATAGGTGGTGAAAAGAGGTGAAATGGTTTTTCAAAAGAAACAATCTTGGTTGGCATGATTCAATGATGAAGCCCTATAGTCTCTTATGATTAAACATCCAAGGAATCCCTACTTCAACGTGCATACACAATGTGAAAACTGACAATCGATCTATTTGGATAATTAAAGTTTGGGTATCGAAAACATGTCAATAATGAATAATATCACATCCATTTGTACGAGAAGGTAGCATCAATATGTCAATGATGAATAATATTGCATCAATTTGTATGAAAAGGTAGAAACATTGAAGACGACGAAACCTAACCATGTGTCAAGCACGGTTGGTGACAATAAAATGTAGTCAGTGCATACATGTGACAAGCAAGTGGAAAATATGGTTGCTAGAAAAATATTATTAACTAAAACAATAATGAAATCAATCAAATTCAGGTCTAGTGAAAAAAATTTCTCATCTCATAATGATGGCATCTTGCAATTATATAAAAAAAAATTCTAATATGGATTGTTTTCATAACGAAATGAAGGAAAATAAATTATAATGAAATACTCATGGAAATTTCCAAAAACAAAGAAATACAACAATACTTGATTTCTATTAATGAAAGAATTGTAAAGAGACTGTAAAAATACAAAGTGCAAGCCTCTCTAGAATGGTGGCAGCTTTATCTATGAGAAGATATGTGATGAATACACTCATTTGTAAGAAGATGATTACAATGAGGTTCTAAAGGCCTTCTTATGATAAACATGAATTCCAAAACCCTAGACATCCAAAAACCTAACACGCGGAGATGAAACTCCAAAAGTCATGTGGGCTCCATTTGGGTAAGTTAGTACACTAACTTCCTGGGTTGGTAACTTTTGCATATGATCTTTGTTTTAGGCATGTGATAGCCCCTTGGAAATTTATTTTTGAGAACTATGTCGTCAAACTTTGACTCTGTCTACAGTTTGACTGTGGTGCAGCAAAAAAACATTGTTTAGGGCCCCAAAAGAACCCTAGAAGTACATAAAGATGGACTGACATGAAAAATTACAAAATACGCTAGTTGGATTAGGTGGGAGGCCACCGGTATCCACCTGGAAGATGTGTAGGGCTTCAAACAACCCTGGAAGTGTAGAACCCATGATTACAAAGAAGTACAAAAGAACATGTTGAACTAAAGACTAACAAGAGGAGCCAATTGGAATAGTTGGGTGGCCACCAATATCTACCTGGACCAGTCCTCCCCCATCAGGAAGATATGTTCTCCATTGCATTGAGTGCCCAGGGAAGAGGGGAAATCATTTTCTGAATTTGAATCTTGGTGAGTTGCGTTCCTTGTTGGAGAAGTTGTGCTGCTTGGTTTGTGGAAGACAGTCACAATCCTGTTGTTGGGAGGGTCAAATTTGTTCCACAAACCTGTTTTCTTTGGGTTTGATGGGGCATTATGTAGGCACCATTGTAGGTAAAGAAAAAATATCTTCTTTCTCTTCGATAATTTGTTTTTACTAGATAGAAGGTATTGAGGATGGAGTGGTTGTAGTGGTCTTCTGTTCATCCTTTGAACAAACTATGAAGAGGATGAATTTTGCAGTATGAGAGATTACCTTTTGACACTGTTTTGGTGGAGTAGTAGTCATAACTACCTTTGGTATCCTATAGAGATAACCTCCCATAGTAATCATGAAGCTACGGGGTGTAGACTCATAGAAAACATGACGTTTCCACATATATGGTTGGCCCAAAACAACATCACAAACATCAAGAGAGGAAACATCACACACTACCTCATCCTTGAAGGGATGGATGCCATATGACATGTGGAAGTGTTGGATGACACAGAGATCTCATCCTTAGTAAAGCCACTCGATGTTGTATGGTTGTGGGTGTGGTGTTGTCGACAACCCCAACTATTTGATGACCTTAGCTGAGATGAGGTTCCTCTGGCTGTCATTATCAACAATAAAATGTAATAGGCTCCCCTTCACTCACATTTGTGAATGGAAGACGTGCTCCCCTGCTTCAGGATGTACTAGTTCTTTTGGTTGAATTCTTGTGCTCGCAACAATAGTAGTGGGGTATACATCACTGATATGTATGTTTTCAATATTTTATGGATCAGATTTTGAATCAAGGTTCGGCTCCATGTATTTGATCTTGTCCACCAATGACTATTTCGAGTGACATTCATCGGTGTTGTGCCAGGGGATTTTGTGAAAGTCACACCACTTCCCAATGTAATTCTTCGTCTTTCCTTTACCCTTCTTGTCATGTTTCTTGGACTGATTTTCTATAGGTTGTTCATTAGGTATGTATTTACCATGCTTTGGTTGTTTCATATTTGCAGACCCAAATTCCCATTTCTTCTGGTGCCTAAATGTTTGCTTGATTTGACAGCATATCGATATGAAACTCCTATAGATGAGATGTTTAGGAAATATGTTTTGGGTTGGATGTAGCTATGTAGAGCCCCACTGTATTTCAGAACCAGATGCCACTCAGAGTATTTGATACCCATATTAGTGCACAAGTTATGGAAATTATTTATGAACTTTGCCACTGTTTGACTCTTTTCTTGCTGAAGTGTGGTCCATCTCATGTATTATTATTCATAGTTATCAACAAGATAGTGTTATTCTTTGACTGTATCCACAAAAAAATCCAAAGTGGGCTTGACCCCATATATTCCATATTCCTCTGTGGAACATTTCTCCCAGTAAATTTCCCACCAATGTTTGACATGGGGGAGAGCCTTCAGGAGTGCAAGTGATATTTTCCCTATCAAAAAAATGTTGAACAGAGAAATAACCTTCTAATAGATTTAACCATTTTTCTAGGGCATCCTCATCTATCTTACCTTCAAATATGGGAATATAAAAATTAACTTATACCTTGAAGGGAGAGGTTCCTCCAAAATGGCCGCTTGATGAAGATGTGCCTATTTCTATCGACATGTGTTGAAGGATGTGTGCAAAATTATCCATCATTTTGTCCCTCTGTCGTGCGAGAGCTTGCTCAAGCAAAAGGTTAATAGAATATCCTACTCTGCCATTTTTATTTTCTACCTCCATCAAGGGTTTCTTGGGAATTGGAAAGTGAGTTTCCTCAAGAGAGGCAAGCTCGAGACCCAACTGGCTATACTCGAACCTCGTCGGGGACATGCGCTAAAAAATGATCAAGAGGATCCTTCTCTAATACCATTGATCCCGATTATTTTCATAACAAAATGAAAGAAGATAAATTACAATGAAACACTCAAGAAAATTTCCAGAAACAGAGAAATACAACAATACCCAATTTCTATTAATGAATTAATTTTAAAGAGACTGTAACAATACAAATCGAAAGAATCACTAGAATGGTCGTAACTTTATCTCTGATAAGAGATGTAAATGTTACTCTCATTCGCAAGAACCTGATTACAATGAGGCTCTGAATTCCTTCTTAAGATAAACATGAATTCCAAAACCCTAGACATCCAAAACCCTAACCCTAGGAGATGAAACGCCAAAAGTCATGTGGGCCCGTTTGGGTAAGTTAGTACATTAGCTTCCCGGGTTTGTAAATTTTGAGAATGATCTATGTTTTAGGTGCGTGATATCCCATTGGAAAGGTATTTTCAAGAACTACGCATTATGCCATCAAAATCTGACTTCGTCTACAGTTTCACTCTGAAATGCCAAAAAAAACATTGTTTAGGGCCCCAAAATGACCCTAGAAGTACACAAAGATGTGATGACCTGAAAAATACAAAATAATCCAATTGAATTAGGTCGGAGGAAACAAGTATCCACCTGGAATATGTGTAGGTCTTCAGACAACCATGGAAGTGTAGAACCCACAATTACAAAGAAGTACAAAAGAATATGTTGAACTAAAAACTAACAAGAGGATCCAGTTGGAATAGGTGGGTGGCCACCAATATCCAGCTGGAGCAACTTCGTATAATTGAAATTGCGTTTCCACTTTAGTAAATAGAGGGTCATCATTATTCCTCGGGACAATTTCATGGGTTGTCGGTACAACTCAATTAGAGGCTAGAAATAATTGATTCAAATGAGATCAATAGTCCATCATGCAGAAGAAGGTCACCACGTCAACAATTTCCCATCAATGGCGACACATTGGATTTGATCATTGCCCTTTCCTAAGGTATATATGTTCCATTGTAAAAAAATTAATAGAAAAATTTGTTTTTTTTTTCAAGAAATAAAGAAACATGTATGCAAAGTTTATTTTTTCAATTTATTTATTTTTAATGTAAATTAAATAAAATAATGATTAATAAATAAAATACAAATTTTCGATTTACAAATAATTTGAATTTCTTAGTTCATAACAATACCAGTGATCAGGGCCATGGTTTCAATTAACTCACAATTTAACTCCAAAAATAAGAAGGGTGTTATTGGTAGCATCACTTTTCGATTTGGTGGTGATTTTTCTGTAATGTAATTTTAACAGTATCGGTTATCAAGGAAATGAATTCAAACAAATCACAATTTTAACCACCTTTCAAAAAAGGTGTGCTATCGGCAGCACCATTTTTTTAAATAGAGGTAAAAAACGCGACCTCTAAAAAATGAGAACCATGGAGAGTTCTCGTTAAGTTGCTAACTTTGTTAAACATGAGAGAGATTGTTTCTCATCATATCTCCCCTTACTAGTTTGGAATATTGAAAGGGAGACAAAGTCATGAGACAATGGGGGTTTCTTAAAAAGGACTCCATTTGATAAAGGCATGGAACATAAGAAAAATTACAAAAAAAGACAAGGTGAGTTGGCCCTTCTTGAGACTATTCTTATCCATTTGATGTTTTTTCATCAATTTGTCATTTGGGTTATTAGTTGTATCAGTTCAGTCTCTTTTGTAATCCTAATAAATGGAGTTGTATCCAATTTATTAAGACTAGAAAGAGAAATTATGCAAGGATTCCAACTATCCCCACTTATTTTTTCTCTGGTAGAAAAAGGGCCCAATAGATCCCTAAAGGCAACCTGAACAAGTGGTAATTTCAAAGGAATTTATGTAGGAAACACCCATAATGTATGTGATTTACCTTTTGTAGATGAAATCGTTATATTCTATGAAAACACATAAATATTTTTTAATAATGTAAAAGATATCATCAATGTATTATGTGAAGCATTGCTCATGAATATCAATTCATCCAAATAAACAATTTTCTAGTGTGGCTTCTTAGAGGTGAAGAAATATTACATATCCTATCATTTTCCCATTCTCATTGTGGAGTTTGATGCTCATTTGATATACTAAGGTTTCCATTTGAAGGCCAATTTATTAAAACTATAAAGAGAAATTATGCAAGGATATATGAAATAAGTTAGTTGAATTAGGTGGGAGGTGACAAATATCCACCTGGAAGATGAGTAGGGCTTCAGATAACCCTGGAAGTGTAGAACCCACAATTACAAAGAAGAACAAAAGAACATGATGAACTAAAAACTTACAAGAGGATCCAGTTGGAATAGGTGGGTGGACAACAATATCTAGCTGGAGCAACTTCATATAATTTAAATTGTGTTTCTACTTGATTTAATAGAGGGTCATCAGTATTCCTTGGGACAATTTTATGGGTTGTTGGTACAACTCAATTAGAGGCTAGAAACCATTGATTCAAATGAGATCAATAGTCCATCATGTAGAATGAGATCACTAGGTCAACAATTTCCTATCAGTGGTGAAACAATGCCTTTGATAATTGTCCTTTCTAAGGTATATATGTTCCATTGTAAAAAAAAAAAATAGAAAAATTGGGTTTTTTCTTTAAAGAAAAAAAGAAATATGTATGCAAAGTTTATTTTTTCAATTTGTTTTTATTTTTAATGTAGATTAAAAAAAAATTGATTAATAAATAAAAAACCATGTTTCGATTTACAAGGTAATTTGAAGTTCTTTGTTCATAACAATACCAGTTATTGGGGCCACAGTTTTGATTAATTCACAATTTAACTCCAAAAATAAGAAGGGTGCTATTGGTAGCATCACTTTTCAATTTGGTGTTCAATTTTCTATAATGCAATTTTAACAGTATCGTTTGTCAAGAAAACGAATTCAAACAAATGACAATTTTAACCACCTTTCAAAAAAGGTGTGCTACCGATAGCGCCATTTTTTGAAACGAAGGTAAAAGATGCGAACTCTAAAAAATGAGAACTATGGAGAGTTCTCGTTAAGTTGCTAAATTTGTTAAACATGATAGAGATTGATTCTCGTCAGATCTCCCCTTAGTAGTTTGGACTCTTGGAAGGGAGACAAAGTCATGAGACAATGGGGGTTTCTTATGAAGGAATCCATTTCATAAAGACATGGAACATAAGAAAAATTACTAACAAAGACAAGGTGAGTTGGCCCTTCTTGAGACTATTCTTATCCATTTGATGTTTTGTCATCGAATTGTCATTTGGATTATTAGTTGTATCAGTTCAGTCTCTTTTGTAATCCTAATAAATGGAGTTGTATCCAATTTATTGAAACTAGAAAGAGAAATTATGCAAGGATTCCAACTATCCCCACTTCTTTTTCCTCTGGTAGGAAAAGGGCCCAGTAGATCCCTAAAGGGAACCTGAACAAGTGGTAATTTCAAAGGAATTTATGTAGGAAACACCCATAATGTATGTGATTTACCTTTTGTATATAAAATCCTTATATTCTATGAAAACACATAAATATTTTTTAATAATCTAAAAGATATCATGAATTTCTTGTGTGAAGCATTGCTCATGAATATCAATTCATCCAAATTGAAAATTTCCTAGTGTGGCTTATTGGAGGTGAAATAATATTACATATCCTATGATTTTTCGATTCTCATTTTGGAGTTCGTTGCTCATTTGATATCCTAAGGTTTCCATTTGAAGGCCAATTTATTAAAAATAGAAAGAGAAATTATGCAAGGATATACAAAATAATCCAGTTGAATTAGGTGGGAGGCGACAAGTATCCACTTGGAAGATGTGTAGGGCTTCAAAAAACCCTGGAAGTGTAGAACCCACAATTACAAAGAATCACATAAGAACGTGTTGAACTAAAAACTGACAAGAGGAGCCAGTTGGAATAGGTGGGTGGTCACCAATATCCAGCTGGAGCAACTTCGTATAATTGAAATTGTTCTTCCACTTGTGTAAATAGAGGGTCATCATTATTCCTTATGAAAATTTCATGGGTTGTCGATAGAACTCAATTAGAGGCTAGAAACCATTGATTCAAATGAGATCAATAGTCCATCACGCAAAAAAAGATCACCACGTCAACAATTTCCCATTAGTGCTGGCACATTGGCTTTGATCATTGTATTATAAATTCAGGATTGTGTATTATAAATTGTCAATGAATTTATAAATCTTGTCTTATAAATTTGTCAAATCTTGTCTTATAAATTTGTCTTATAAATTGTCAATGAATAGTTAGTTCTGGCAATTTTGATTCTATGAAAGTCGAAGGTTAAATTTTGTTCTGGCAACTCGTCCTGGCAATGTGTGAATCGCTGTAACCATTTTTATGTTTTGAATTGCACTCTGCCCCTTATCATTTTTGACTGATTATGCCCTTTTTTTGTTTTATACTGATTATGCCTGCACTTTATAATTTCGTTTTCATTGACTATTGTATTTCCAGTTATGCCTGTCGTAGATGGTTGGGTCCTTGAAATTATGTTGATGGGTTAGGGGCTTCTTCCTCTTATCTCATTTTAATGCAATAGAATTCCTCTACTGCCGTGTACTTGGTCTGGTTTGTAGCGTGAGAGTAAAGATTTCTACGGGCCTGACTTTTTTCTAATTGCGGTTCTGATGGGGCTGATTAAATGAATGCAACTCGCCATGGAGTTGAGCGATCACTGAAAAGACCAGTTAACGAAGTATTTCTCCAACAATATTTTCCTTAACACCGCGAAGCTAGGGTTGTAAATGGTGCGGGAAAATTTATTAAAACCTTAGCTAGCGATAATATTAAATGTTCTTATAATCCCTAGATCTATAACCTGATAGATTTTAAATGTGCAAACGTGGGCATCTCGTCCTTG
>SNQJ01S0012572.1:55803-84140 GCA_010110895.2 Picea sitchensis | reverse complement strand
CGTAACTTATTGGTCACCAGAGTTAGGAAAACGCGATGCTATTTTCTCTCCAACGATTTAAGTTACTGTTATCCTTATGATTGCCTTAGTTATGGAGATGTTGTCATCTGATTGTCCTTATTATTGCTGTCATTCAATGGCGTTATATATTATATTGCCGGTTAAACTATGACGTATCCTTATGTTGTCTTTTAAGATGTCATTTAGATATTGGCTTTCCCGTGGTTGTTAATATATCTAGGGCCCTTCTAACTGTTGACATTGCAACGTTTATGTTATATTCAAATTATATGTTGGGTAGAAATTAATGGATAACATTTATGTTCGGTAAGTTCCTATCATTTTATGTTATATTTTATTTATTGATTATTAGGACTCAATGAAGGGGGGGGGTGTGGATATGTAAGGTTTATACAAATCTGAAGGATAGGTAAGGATATATGTAACCTGTTGATACAATAGCTTAACATTTTCCTCTTCCTAACTGAAATACTTAAATCTTGGTTAAGGTGAATTGCATTGAATGTAAAGCCATTGTCCTTTTAATAGGAATATATTTAGTCTTAAATCTTATGGTTAAGGTAAATTGCATTGAATGTAAGGCCATTGCCATTTTAATTGATGTCCTTTTGAATTTTACTATTTATAGGTTGCCTCATTTAGTTATGATGAATATTGTGACTTTCAAGTTGATGGGACCTAAGATATGATGGAAATTTTAGTAGGGATGTTATTTGCTATATATCGATTTTTAAAGTTTTTCATATTAAATCATTGTCTTTATATGTGGATAATTGTCCCCTTCAGTGTTGCCCTTTTTGGTCATATGAATTTGCGAATTTATGTATAGCCAATCTCATCTACGAAGTTATATTGTTAGTCCGAGTAGGTGTTACTTATAATATAATGATAATTTTAATGTTGTAGGTGAGGGAAGATGTTCTGGCCCACATATGTCCTGAATAATTGTCTATAAATTCCGTATTGGTAATAAAGTTGAATTAGGAAGATGTATTGTTCTTATCGTATAAACGAGACTGCAAATTTGGTGTTGAATGTATGATCCTTAATTATCTCAGTGTTATTGATTCTAGAAATGTAATGATTTGGTTATCTTATTGCGACGTTAGTGTAAACCCTTGATTTGATAAGACACATGGCGGAACGTCCTGGACTTAAGCACAATAGATCACTCGAAGCTAGTAAATGAGGGTACTTTTCATTTTAAATAAAGTTGAATTTTGGGTTGTTGTCGGAATCCTCTTGTCGCTCGCTTTCCGTAAGGGAGGTTTTTGTTCTTCTCATCTTATGTCGTACTTGATTGTGATCAGTTGGTCGTTGGGTCTGTTGTGTCGGGTGGGATGTAGATACCTCCATGTTCCTCAGAACAGTCGCCAGCCCTGAGACCTTAAATGGTTAAAATCGATGGGAACCTGGTCTTGAGCGTTGATTATGTGTCCTGGAGGTCCTAACCTTGCAGGGTAGGATGGGCAGGTGGTCAGTTTTACTTTTGTCGCTAAAGGTTGCGTTGTGCACCTTATGCCTGTGTCGTATATGGTTTGCAGTTACTCGTTGTGTGCCTTTAGTCTTCTTGTGATGAACATCATGGTTGCGTCTTGTCGATTGTCCAGGGCGTCGTGCGGTTTAGTGTGTTTCTACTTCCTCACGCGCGCACACACATTAACAAAAAAAAAAAAAGAAAAAAAAAAAAATTGCACCTGTTACTAAAACGGTTGTCGTAACGACGCAGTTCGTTACAATATCCCCCCATTTTTCGTCATTTCTTTCATATTGCAACCAACGATTTCTATTTTTATTAGTTATTTCAATGCTCACAATATACCATTTGGTCTTCGGCCACATTAAACCAATATGGTCTCTTCGTGCCAACTCATTAGCTCACCAACCTAAATCACATTTACAAAATTACATTATAATTCGCAGGGATTAAAACTGGGGATGTTACATCCCCTCCCCATTATTTTTTCACTGTCCTCGGTGCACAACACCCTAAAGTTATTCATTCACTTTACAATTCTGGCTCTCGACCATTAATTAATCATATAGGATCCCTGACACAAAATCACATAGACATTCTAGCCTAAACAAAATTACATGGGCTCTTTGGCCCAAAATCATAGATACATAGACACCCTGGCCCAAAACAAATTACATACATAGGCATTCCAACCCAAAACCATAAATACTTAGGTTCTCTGGCCCAAACACATAAGATAACTTCATAATTCATCTTATGGCAGCAATTCCAACCAACAGTCTTTCCTTCTTCACAACCTGCACCACCTACCTCTGGCTCTAACTGCAATATTCTTCATGCTCTATTGGATCCCACAACAATTCAAACAAAAAATATCTCTTTCCCCTTAACCTGTACAACCCAAGGAAGTGTACCCTTTCTATGTACTACAATCCTTCATGTTATACCACTTCCCTTTTAGGGTTCCAATGTCAGGTCAGACAAGAAGTCTTGGAGTTATGGCTCCAGGAACTCCACCTGTGATATATTTTATACTTTATTGATTCCCACATCAATTCCAACCAACAAACTCTCGTTCCCCTCAACCTGCAAAACCCAAGGAATTGCACCCTTTCTTTGCATTATAGTCCTTTCGTCTATACCACTTCCCTTACAGGGTTCCAGTGTCAGGTCGAACATGAAGTCTCAAAGTTGTGGCTCCAGGAACTCCATTTGTGATAATGGAATCTCCACTTTCGAATAGTTTCAATTATGTCTCCTCCACAACATCTAAACACATCTCTGGCGGAAAGAAAATACACAATCATGACATACAATCTCATCCAACGACCCATAAAAATCAAACATAACACAAGAAAATTAACCTTACATAACGACGATTGAACAGACACACCAAAGCATTTAGTCCCACAAAACACAGAGGAAGAGACATTATTCAGGCACAACAAGCAATAAGGAACAAGGGAAACTTAAAACACACTTGAACAACAATCATCCCATCTTTTAGCATGATTAACTCAACAACTACAATCACTCATTCATATGGTTGTTTCTCCACTTTACAAGCAATCAAAACAAAAATTTGGCACACTATTATTTTCTTGACACTTCATTACGATTCCAACCACCAAGTCATATGAAATATTGAGTTCCCTCCCCCTTTCCATTCTCACCCTCCAAGCTCAAGCATCCCCTTCACTACTAAGTCCCTTGGGTGATCCATCATTTTCCAAGGCATTCCTACACAAGGGGAGCGGCAACTCGTTACTAGATTGTTTACTAGAAATCGTAATTCATGGTAATCATATGGTTCTAGTGTCATAACGGTAGCCTCCTTTCCAATATTTCTATCTTTAATAGCCATCATATCCTCTATATCACACAATATTTATCAATCTTTAATAACCATCATAGAAACAATCTTTTTAACCTTCACTATATTTCTACCTTCAAGGCTATGGATTCCTTCTTAACTCCCTATGCATGCAATGACATTCCTCCCTTATTGGGTTCGTACCTTATGTGAAAATATCTATTTAATTCCTTTGGAAGCCATTTAGACTCTATAGCAGCTGAATACTAATATTCCTCTACTCTTCTTTAGACCTTAGTCAACCTTGCATCACATGTCTTACACTTTCTTTTGCAATTATGTGATGCTTCATCCAACTACACAAAATTGACCTCCTTCATTGTCAAATGGACACTGGGATTAATCTAGAAAAAACCTACACAATACTCAATGTGGAATCTTAATCTCTTGCTAGAAGTCCTTTCACACAACACTCTTCGCTAGAGTGTTCCGTTGATTATTAACAATACCCTGTTAATAATCTCAATCTTTTTTTTCTTTTCCAAGCCACTATACTTCAAATGTGACTCTATGCTTCTGCATAGGAACTATAATGAACATATACACTCTTACTTACACAAAATCACCTTTGATACTCACTTCTTCATCTAGGAGAGTTTCTCCAAACTTTGAAACTATTTGGAGAAATATTCACATGGAGTAATTACATGGTTCTTGGAATCCAATTCCACTTTCCATTACTCTGATATTCAATCCTAGGCTTGAATTTACCTGTTTATACCTATAATTTTGTACCATGTACAAGCAACCATTTATGCATAGTATAGATATTTTATCACTTAATGCTACAAGTCATATTTTATCCCAATTTATGAAGCACACAATTCACCAAATCAAAAATATGATTACTCAGATGCATTCCTCTATGAAATATATTTCTAATGGTTGTATTCATGTCTTAATATGAGTTCCAAGCTAAACGTTATGGTGGAAAAACAATGAAGGAATATTCATTAGCACATGAAACATAGTAGCATCGCTCAACAACCGTCTGATCATTTATTGATTAGATCTTCGTTGTTGATTTGTTTTAATGGATTCACTATGGATCTAAGTCATACCTCTTCTTCATTTCACGCTTTCACGATCTCCAATTTGTACGTTCTAGTTCTGCCACACTCACTTTGCACTCATATTCTTTTCCATTATTTTCTTTACAGGTCTATGATACATCATGATTCATCAGATCCCTCACTCTCTGGCCATTTGATATGTGACACATGGTGACCTCCTAGCCACCCAATATCACCGCGGGAAGTGGGTCTACAACACTTTCTCGTCTCTTATATCTGTGACCCCGTCCGACCAATCCACTCTTGGTACTTAGTTGATTTTCAATATTTTGTCATGTCTCCAGGTCTGTAGGACTACTTCACTTCTTCACATAACCTCGATCCTCCATCATGTTCACCACCTCCACGACATCTTGGGACTTATACGATTTTCCACTTCTTAGCGTGGGTTCAGGTGATCCCATATTTATTTTACTCTTAGAACTCCATCCACCCATCCGCCCGACCGATCCTTAGGACTTAGACAATTTCCAAGATCTTACCGCAGTTTCGTGAGACTGGTAGTTGGCCTACCACATGGCTCCACATCACCTGCCAATTGTCATTCCATCCAACATGTACCTACCTCCATGGAAGTACAAGTATTTATTCTACCACATTAGCTGACATGTGGCCTCCACGTCATGATGACGTTATCGTATAGAAAAATGCCCATTTTTTTCTTCTGATTTTGCTTATTTTTGAAATTTTCCCAAGAGGCTCAATTTCACAATTATTCATATGGCCGCCATTAGAGCTTGTAATTAATCTCAATACAACCAAATTGTGTATGTACATACAAATTCTACCTCCCTCCCCCCCGCCCCTCCCCCCAATCTTCAAATTTGTCTCTTACAGATTGAATTCGTCTTGAATTACTCTAAAAACTTGGGATTTTTGTCCAATTTCGCCTCAATTTGTCATGGGCACCATGACCGCTTTGTAACTTCAACTTATGGCCATCTACAGGACCAAATCTACTTGATTGGAGACTGAATTTGCTTATATTTAATTTCTAGGCTCGAGCTCAATTCTTCCAAATTATTTGCAAAATTCCTTTAATTTCACTACAATAACTTTATTGAACAATTTGCAGATATCCTCTCTCTGACATTCTGTCAAAAAGTTTGTCGTCATAGTCTATGTTTTTAGTTTTGTTCTCTGTTAATTGGCCCATATAGGATCAGTGTCGAAATTGGAGCTCTGATACCACTTTGTAACGTACCCAACACCCTTCTAGAAAACATCACGTGCAAAAACTCATTTAAACTAAGATTTTCTACTTAATTAATTCGTGTATCTTACCAGCTACAAATCACACACAAATTTAACCATGCTGGTTGATACCACAGTTCTAAATGCATCTATTAGCATATATTAAACATGAATGCAATTGTTCAAGCCAACAACAAATGCAAAAAATTCATATACATCATTTACACAACAAAATAATCATAAATAACACAACATAAACACTTATCTATTAAGAATTATCCAATTGGTTTCATACGAAGGATGAACCTCCAAGCCATAGGAATTGTTGATCATTTTATCTCATCAACAAGCCACCCTCAAGATGAGGCTATGAGTCCACAAGGAGATCCGACCCACTGGTTGTCCAATCTCCACACATGGCTACCCAAACCCAAGTTCTATTCTCACAACAGTTCCAAACCTCCAAATTTCTCTTTTTCCCACAACCTGCACTACCCAAGGAATGTACCCCCTTCACTGCTCACATTCCCTCGGGTTGTACCATTCTTTTATCAGTCCCCATAGTGCATTCGGTTGGATAAGAATTACTCAGTTGGGAACACTAGGAACTCTCAGTTGCATCATGATTTCTCATAATGGCCTTCACAAGGCTCCGAGTCATTTCCTCCATAGAAAAATCTCACCATGGGATCACAACCCAATTTACAGGCACACATGCCTCTCTCTCAACACAAAATAACAACCAAACAATGACTACCTTCGAGTATACCATGGTTGATCTTCTTCCCATCCCTCTTCTCCTCCTTTGTTGCCCCAAAAAATACATGTGAAAATTGTTCTCTCTGCAAAGACCTGATTGTCCAAAAAACCTCCCTCTTGGCCATACAAATTTCCCCTCCTTGCTTTCTTGCTTGACTTTACTTAAACTTTTCCCAAAGATGATTGTACCTCAGCCCATACTCTCCAATAACTATGGGATGTGACCACTCACACCCACCCTCTTACATGAGTTAAATGATTGGGTTCTTATACACTCAATTAGAAAAATAGAAGGTTATACATAATGATCATAATTCATAAATGTGGGTTGAATTAATACCCATGACTAATTCCCCCTTGGATCCCTCTCTTGTGGAATCATATCCCCCCATCATTCTTCATTCCTTTCATATCATAGCCAACGATTTCTATTTTTATTAGTTATTTCAATGCACACAATATACCATTTGTCCTCCAACCACATTAAACCAATACAGGCTCTTTTCCCCAACTCATAGGCTTACAAACCTAAATCACATTTACATGATTACATTAGAATTAACATGGATTAAAACTGGGGATGTTACCATTTGGAATTTGTATGAGAACCCATTCCCTTATGATTGAATATTATGTGTAGGAAGAAATCATTTTTTTTTTATCTCTCACAACACAATTTTGAATCTCACGTTGATTCACTATTAGCAGATTTTTTTAAAAATCAATCCTTTTGGAAATAACATTTGAAGAATTCCTAGTAGTAACATTGATATATTCATATATCTTCTAATTGATTGTTATATTGGACAAGGATTGATCATTCATATCAATAAGATACTTGTTGTGAAATAAAGCTAGATTTTCACAATGATCAATTTTTTTTACACCGACACATTTTTTTGGTAAAATTTCATCACCTTCTCTTTCACATAGAGTTTGGGATATAAAAACACAAATTGTGGAAGGAGGTGAACTTACCCAAAATGTTTTACCAAAATCAAGAAAAGTGTCGTAATATAACTCAAATTCAACATGATAGCGACAACAACAAGTTTCACAAACATACCAAGTTTAACATACCATGTTTTTTGTTGGACAAGTGTATTGATGGACATATTAAGTTTATTGTGATACTCCTTGAACTTATTGAATAATTCTATTTGTGTCATTTCGAATATCTATTTTGCATGGTGTTCATATCGATTTCATGTTAATCTTCGTCGCTACACATCCCTTGCATTTGGTGAAACATGATAATTTTCCAACCAATATTGATGGGCCATAGCTTTAACATTTTCTGCAAGTCTATCTTTGTAGGATTGTCTACAAATAACTTCCCAACAAGCAAGTTCATCATTTGCATATATTTGCAATCGTAATTTTCTATGTTTGTACAATGTTTTTCTTGAGGTTCCCATCATGTTTGCCATCTATTGTGTTAAACAATATTTTATATTGCTAGATGAAAAAATTGTTGTTTGTATTATTCTATGTGCAACATTGACATTTTTTTTTCTAGATTTTCCAAGATATTTTAATGCACCAGTTATATTTTCAAAGACATTTTGTTTCACCTTTCTATCTTTTGTTGATTTTTGAATACCCAATAATGATGTAGCTTCTTTTAACTATTTCGACCTAACCAGACCTCTCAAAATTTGAGCTTGTGTTGCTTCCGATTCATTTTTGAATTTTTTTTCATAAATCATTTCAACACGGTATCATATAACATGGTCAAGTTTTTTGTCCTCAAATTTGTCAATATCAACATTTTCTAGCATTTCATCACCAATATTGATATCACCTACGTATTTCAATTTAATTTAAAATCTAAATTAAATCTATTAAGTTAAAAATACTTGAAATTAACATAGATTCAATTTTCTAAGTTGTAAACATAAAAATTTCAAATACATTGTATAAAAAATATACATTAAATTACATTTAAAAACTAAACTCAATCATAAATTAATTAAAATCTACAAGTGTTCATCTTGTATTCATTATAAATTTTAATGAAAACCTACTATAAACATAATTTAAATTATTTGAAATTACAAAAACAACTTTTATGGACACACACACATGTAGGTGGTTCAACTTCTGCTTCATTTTTCGACTTCAACAACTTCATAAATACTATGAGACAAATCTATTTCTATTTTTTGCAAAATATTTTCCAAATTACAATCAATTATATTAGACAATGATTTTTTGAATTATAAACATAATCTATATTATGTATGCATACCTGGTTCGATTTCTTCTTGTTGAACATCATGATGCAAACTCTATTTACATTATCATCACTTGTTCCTTCAATATTTGCACGTTCTTGTTTCTTTCTTCCATAGTACTCTTTCATTTGTTCTTTACAATGAGTATCGTCCCGAGTGCAATCATATTTTTTCTTGCGGTTCCTTTTGTTGCCCATGATTATTCAATATGAAAAGGTTTTTTAAAAAATCACCATTTTATAACAAGAAATATAATTTCAAACATCAAACTTTATAGCTAAAAAAATTATTTTTTAAAAGAAATAAAAAAAAATCGATTTTATAATCATATCTTAAAAAACTTGGAAAAAATTGCGCAATAAACCAAGTTTCTTTAAAATATTTTTTGGATAAAAAGTTGATTTTAAACAAAAGTTAAAAAAAACTTTGATCTTGAAAAAATTTGCTTGAGAAAACTTTCATTATGACAAAAAATATTCAAAAGAAATATTGACTTTGAAATGAATCGTTTAAGAAAACTTACTTTCAAAAAAAATATCTTTAATATATGAAGATATTGCTTATGAAAACCTCCACTTTCAAAAAAATTGTTGAAGAAAACCTTCAATTTAGAAAATGTTGCCCCAAAAAACACTTGAAATTGTAGAATGCAAAGAAAATGTCCCCCCCCCAAAAGCGAAAATGTAGAGCACGACATAGTACATATGATGAAAACTTGTGGTATATTTATTGTGGGATACTTGAATTTCTAGTCACTATTTTACTTAGGCTATATCATTGGTTCCTCTAATATTTTTGGGTGATAAAGACAAATTCATCACACCTTGCAGATAAAATATTATTTTTTTATTGAAACACCCAATAAATAGTTTCTCATTGTCTTTGCTAAAATGAAATTGCAACACTTGAAGAAGATTCAAGATATCAAGGTTCTCATTGGTTATTTTTAGAAGTAGACTTTCGGTCTTATTTGAAGGAAATAATTGGATAGGAATCCTTGTTCCACCTTGACGTACATTGAATTAGTTAGATGTGGAGCTTTATCTAATTTTTCGCCCATAACCATATGAACATTAGAAACTGTTGGAATAGTATTTGATTTATCTTTTTGTAATCCACTATTACCATTCATTACCTTCAAGTGACCTTTTCTAAATATTTTCTTATAGTTGTAGAAGGTGCTTCTAGGTATGCCAAAAACTTAGTGCCATTATTTTGACAAACATCAGAGGTGTCAAATTCCATGGTAAGAAAGGTTCTTCTATTTTCATATCAAATTTCGTAGGGATTTGGCTATGTTGCCATCTAATGCCGAAAAACAAAGCACACAATTTCTTTTTGAATTTGCACCAATGGAATACATCTTTTTCTACCCCTCAACTTTCTATTCCTATCTATCATTATGAACCCTACAAGATGAGGTTGGACATACCAAACCAAAACTTAGCTCATTTGACCATAATTTTCCACAAATGTTGCATCTAGAATTTCATTGACTCAATAAAAGAAACCCACCAAACCTTTAACCATTCTATAACTCAATTCTATATTGATCAAATATTGTGACATCAATAATTATGAATTTGACTTATGGGGAGTAATATAGGAATTAATGTGGGCGTTTTTTAAATTGAAACAATAGAACATTAGTTTTGTTATCAAGAATATATTGAATCAAAAAGATAAATAACCAACTAGATAAATAAAGTGTTGTTATCATGGACATATTACATCAAAGAGATGGATATCCAACTAGATAAATAAAGTCACAAAAAATATGGTCTCTAAAATTGAAATGCATAATAATTGAGATGTGAAAGATCACAAACTACAATGCACACAACTAAAATGATACATAATTTCATTACATAATGACATTATGCAAGGTACATTTTTTATTTATCATATTTATCCATTTTCTACTTCTAAGATGATGTACCAAATGAGAGAATAAAATATAATTTATGTCTTGCAAGGTTGGAGAATAACTCTACAAAGGCTTGCTCACACCCCTAAGTCCAAAACATGATTAATTCAATTGAATTTATTTATAGGCGTTTAAGAATTTATAACAAACCATGTCAAGAAAATCAAGTAAAGAAAAAGAACACAGTTTTATGCCGATGTAGGGCCGAAATTAGTTACCTGTCAACATCAAATAACTACCATTGACAAATTCGAATCCATTCCTCAAATGTCAAACAAAAATTAGTTATCTATCAACATCAAACAATTCCCACCGACAATGGGTGGATTAACTGCCTGGCACTCCATTCGAATTTGATCTCCACTACTCGATTCGAGTATTTATCTTTGAATTCGAATCCATTCCTCAAATGTCAAACAAATCCATCAATGTTGCTTATGACTTTSACTTAATCTTCAAAGTATTCAAAAGTGAAAATTGATTACTCATCATAAACAATTTTACTTGGCAATCCATAGTATGGATTTGATTACCAACCTTAAGCAGGGATTTTACTGCTATAGTYTATAGAAATGTACATATCTTATTCTTCTAAATTTAAACTTATAACTTCTAAATTATTATAAACAATTTTACTTGGCAATTTATTGTACAATTGACAATTTATTGTACAAATTTGATTATCAATCTTAAACAGAGATTTGACTGTTATARTCTATARAAATGTATATATCTTACTCGTAGTAATTTAAACCTATAACTTCTAAATCAKCATAAACAATTTTACTTGACAATTCATTGTACAGATTTGATTACCAACCTTAAGCAAGGATTTGACTATTATAATCTATAGAGATATACATATCTTACTTGTCTAAATTTAAACCTATAACTTCTAAATCATCATAAACAATTTTACTTGACAATTCATTGTACAGATTTGATTACCAACCTTAAGCAATGATTTGACTATTATAATCTATAGAGATATACATATCTTACTCGTCTAAATTTAAACCTGTAACTTCTAAATCATCATAAACAATTTTACTTAAGCAAGGATTTGACTATTATAATCTATAGAGATATACATATCTTACTCAAATTTAAACCTGTAACTTCTAAATCATCATAAACAATTTTACTTGGCAATCCATTGTACAGATTTGATTACCAGATTTGACATAGGAAGAATTCAGTAAATTCAATAAATGCTCGATTCAAGGCGAGACAATATCTGACAATTTGAATAATGGTCATTACACAAAATCTCAGAATAAAAATGGAGAATTGATTTCAGGTGGGCAACGTATATTTGTAATACTGAGTGGAGCTTGACTCCAGTTAATTGCGACAATGTGATGTACTAAAATTGACAGTGTCGTCGACAGCAGGGTTCGAACCTGCGCGGGCGAAGCCCAACAGATTTCAAGTCTGTCTCCTTAACCACTCGGACACATCGACGATATGTATTGTTTTTTATACTTTATTTTATTTAACGTAACTAATCACGTGATCAACTATAATAAAAATTGTTTTTCCATATAGTCACATTTAGGAAAAAATCTTTATACAAAGAGAAATTTGTATTGTTATAATTGTTTTTTGGTCATAGTTTCATGTGATCAACTATAATAAAAATTGTTTTTCCATATAGTCACATTAAGGAAAAAATCTTTATACAAAGAGAAATTTGTATTGTTATAACTGTTTTTTGTTCATAGTTTCACGTGATCAACTATAATAAAAATTGTTTTTCCATATAGTCACATTAAGGAAAAAATCTTTATACAAAGAGAAATTTGTATTGTTATAATTATTTTTTTGGTCATAGTTTCAATTTTCATAGAAGAGTTAGAGGTCCCAACTAAATTCATTCAGCATTGTGGCATATAGGTGTTAGGCTCTTTATTTTTCATAGTTATTTCATTTATGATGTATGTTCGTTCTAAGTACCCAAATGTATGTCATTTTTGGATTCAAGTTGGGATTTAGGGACAAAGTTAATAGAGATTTTCAATTTATTATGATGGTTTCATATAGTATGATGTGATATATGTTGGAGATATATTTATTATTTGTTTCTTTTTCTATTATATTTAAATATTTTTTTGAAAATTTACAATTGTTAAAAGTTAAATATTTTGTTTCTATTTAATTGGGAATGTTTTAAGTTTATATTAATTATAATATTTTTGATAGATAGTTGGTGGTTGTTGGTTTGTGTAGATTTTAATATTGGTCATTTGTTTTTATGTTTGTTAATTTGGAGAAGATGAATATTGATAATGGGTGGAAATGAAACATGAATATGAAGGTCATTACAAAGTAGAGCATAATAAGTTTGTAGACTTGAGATGGTAGAGAAGATAGAGTTGCACTCCATGGTGTTAAAAAAGGTGTGGGTGATGAATTATATGCATGTGTGGTTACACATTTGGAGGTAAACATGCATTTTTGTTAAGGCAATGAGAAGAAAAGTTCACACATATGAATGTACATAGAAGGGGTCTGATTGGGATTTAGAATATCATTTGAGGTGGCTAAGGCTATTTAGGATATTTATTGGGCCTTTACTTAGGAAGATACTTTATTAGTTATTTAAGTTTCATCATTTTTGATGAATACAAATATTCATTCTTCAATTGATAATTTATGTTGTTGGAAATAAAATGTTGTTAGTCAACAATAATTTGGGTTTTTGTGGCATAAAGTTTTGTAATTAAAAGGGTGCATTGTGCCATGGGGAGACCCACCCCTAAAAAAATTGTCCTTTGGGTCCAACCTAAATCCATGAATCATACTTAGAAATGTTTCCTTTGCCATCAAACTAACAAAATATCGTGTTTCTACCTAAAATCTCATGCTTCCTTACTCATTTATCCTTTGAGAAAACCCACCTAGGCATTATAGGCCCTAGAAACCCCTATGTATGGCATCTTACCTTAAGCACCTACATATTTTTTGGAAAATCCTAAGACAAAGTACATATTCATGGTCTTGGGTAAAGGAGGGGCTTTTATTAGACTACAAACAAATCAACAATGATGATGAAAGCACATTAGCTTTTAAAACATCTGACATTTTCATGGATAGCCAAGATCATGCCCATATAATCAAATCGAAAACTCACATCTATCCACAGGGAGTTGGGGAAGTAGAAAGGTAAACATACCAATGATGTCATGAAAAATGGACATCTCATTTTCCAAGATACAGCTAGCAGGGATTACACAAATCCCTTGGGATCTTTGGTAAGGAGCATACCAAGAGCCACAAATGAATAGGATTTCCCTTGAGAGTAGAGATCTATAGTCCAAATATCATTAGTGGGGATTGTTCCTCTAGTGTAAAATATTGCAACATAACAAATAGTTAGGATTCTCCCCACTAGATATGAATGTCGACTCTAAGACATTTGTGCAAAGTTAAGGGAGGAAAATGAGCAAGGTAATAACATTGCCACAAATGGACCAAATCATCCCATAGATGAAGATCAATGGTATAGAAACCATTGGTGGGGGATGCCTCCCTAGTGTTAAAAATTATGGTATCTTGCATGCCACAGATGATTGAGATTAGCCCCACTGATCAAGATCAACAACCTATGATCATTTGTAGGGAAACTTAGCCTATTCATAACAAAGATCACTAAAGTGCCACAACTGACCCAAATCATCCCTTCTCATATAGATTTATGGTTTACAATCCATCAATAGGGAAGGATTCCTTCCTAGTGTTAAAACGTGTGTCACCCATGAAATCAGTGATGACCAATAATATTAGATATTTGGTTAAGATTAAATATCCTAGATCTCCTTGCCCAATAAGGAAATGGCATGTATCAAGACCCACTTGGTGATTAGCAAAATTTACACAAATTTTCCAATTAAGAAGAAGATTGTGGTTTTAATGGCCACATGACTACAAGATTTTGGCTTTAAAGAATACTAAAGAGGCCTCTCCTTTCCACATTTGATAAAGTCTAGAATAATATTGTGAGCTCCAATGAAAAAAAAGAACTGTAAATATTCAATGATCTGACCTCATGAAACTGACGCTTCCTATACCATTTGAACCAACAACTTAAAATATCATTTATATCTAAGCATCTATCTGGGTAATTTTGACCATTCACCTCCCTTTTGAATTCTAAATTCAAAGAAGAAACTGGTAAAATTACTCATAGTTAATGTTGAATGTGTTAATGATTTACTAGTGGTCTCATGTACATGCCTATGGCATTTTGTAAAGGTATTCCTCAATAACTATCTAGTAAAAATGGTTTATCACACATGCATTATGGGAATTTTTCTCATTTCACTCTCTCATATATAATCGAGGAGAAGGACGCCCTTTAGGTGTGAAAATGTAATTTGAGGTAATGCATATGTGGGGATGCTCTTTCATTATAAGATTGGAGGGTTTATCTGAAGAATAGAATAGGTCAACTTCCATGGATGTTTCCCCACATTGGGGTTTTACCATGTAAACCTTGTCTCTCTTGTCTATTTTATTTCTTACATTCTTTGATTTACTGATTTATTTGATGCTTTGTATAGGATATTACACCAGTTAGATTCCTTGTTATATGTTATTTCATATTTTCCAAATATAATAGTTAATAAAGTCACTTTCAGGTATGAAGAATCCTCTACCAAGTCCTAAAGCTATCACTCCGACATGAGAGACAATTTTTCCTCTAGAATACCCCCTTTTTTGGACAGTTTTGCAAGGATAGCCAACCTTGCATTATAGTTTTCCACACCTAACAAATTGATAACCCAAATTCCTTTTACTAATTCATGCAAAAAATTGAGTTGACACCTTATTGGTCCTCTAGGTTAGCCCAACGCATCACCCTCAACACCTACCTCTTCCTTGGATTCATGAGTCTTTGTGCTCATAATTTTAATCTATCTTCCTCGTCTATCATTTCCACTAACCAATCTAGATTCATATTCCCCATTACTCCTAAAAGATTCGATACATTAGCCCCTTTGACATCCAAGGGTCCTATTTGATCCAAAACATATGGCAATATGATAGCCCCCTGCTAAACTGACCACCTCCATTTCAATCAAGCAATTCCCCAAATGGGTCCAAGAGTCAATTACCCCCTTTCCCTTCATATTGGGCTGAGAGGGTGATCCAATTGTGGATGAACCAATATTGGCCATCCTAGACCACTTTCATGGCCTTCCAAATAAAGTTCCCACTTTCAAATATGCCAAAGCCATATCCAATTCCACGAGGGACCAATTGATGAAATTTCAGATTTATAAGTTGTTTGTTTTTCCTTCTGATTTGGTTTACCTATACATCTTCCACCAAGAACCCCCTATGGATCACTTTCGGTTGGAAAAGGTCAATAAGGAAGGGGAACCTAATAGGTGTATTGACTAATTTCCATGTAAAAAAATATGCAAAAAATACGCGCCTAACCTATTTCATAATTAATTTCATATATATATATATATATATATATATATATATATGTCAATAATGATAGAGTTCCAGGAGAGATCAAGCCTTGTCTCTAAGTGGGATCTAAGATAAGAAGGGGAGATTGGTTCCTAGGGGAGGACTTTGCAATAATCATAATATATGAGTAAAACCTAGCTCCTTATGGGTTGCCCATGTTTTTAACCCATATAATGGTTTTTCCATAATATGTGAGGCAATTGTTTGAAGTAGATGAGAAATATTTTTTGAGGTTGAAGAAGAAGGTATATATGACTTACCCTATTTTCATGGGGGGTTATGCCTTCATCAACCCCAAGGTTAGTAAAGAGGCTAACAAGATATTTAAGACCATGAAATTTCCCTTGGATAAACCCTAGAAGTATGATCCCATTTTGTCCCACCTTAAGCTAGGGAAAAAATACCATAGGTCCTAAGGATCATGAAAGTAGGCTAGGAGGAAAAAATGGCCAATGGAGGATCCTTACTAGAAGTATGGGAAATCATGACTATTGAGGGGAATAATCTAGAGGAGGCTACTACACAAGCCTTGGCTACCCTATAGATATAAAAACATGATGTTCCCTCTTATTATACACTTTATAAGAAGTAAGGTGCATGCCCTATGGACTATGGCACTAAATTTGTGGCATTGGCCCATGATCAAAGGGATAAGGTTGTTGAGGAAAATTTTGAAAAACATAAAGGGTTTTTTGGTGGGTTATAAGGAGCTATCTAAAAAATGAAAAATATCCCTATGTCTCAATTCCTATTGATGTAGAAGTCTCCAAAATGTATTATTAATTCTAGGAGGATGATGGGGATGCATTAGAATTCATGAGGGTTTGATTTCCCCAAATAGAAGGAGATGATCAAGAGAAAGAAAATACTATATCCCAAGTAATTAACCAAGGAGAGAGTGAGTGTAATCTCACATATAAATATGGATGCTTGATGGCCAAGACTATGGGATTCAAGACCATAGAGGGATAGGAAAGTTTTAGCAAGGTCCTTAGAAGATTCCCAAAGAAGAGAAAAGGTCTTGAGGCCTAGGTAAATCACATTACAAAATAACTCCTATCAATAAAATGGATGACTTCTAATCCACCTTCATGCTTTCTAAGGAACAAGATAGGGAATTCAAGAAAATGATGGTAGATTTGGGCAAAGGGATCATGCTCTTGGTCCTTTAGCCCCTACAAATTTTAGCAATGAAGGAAAGGAGTAGTAGGAAAATAACCCTCCTCCACAATAACAAAAAMCCTATTGACAAATCTAATAGGGCCTAATATCTCTGGTGGTGGGAGATTGAAATTTTACTGAGACAAATGGGGACAAATACAAGGATAAGGTTCATGAGAGAAAGAAAATAAAAAAAGAAAGAAGTACATGAGGAGGAACACAATTACAAGGAAGACAAGAGAAAGAAAATAAAAAATGAAAGGAGGAGATGGTAAAGAAGAACTAGGGCCCAAGAAATAAAAAAGAAGAGGATTAAAAGAAGAATAATAAGGAGTATGTGCATATAAAAATCCTATTTTTCCTAAGGTCGTTGGAACCTCTTCTAGTGCTACTCACTCTTCCCCCTCCACCTCCTTTGGAAATATCAACCTACTCCAATATCTATGGAAAGATGGAATCCCAACAATTTAGTGTTGATCATATGCAAACATCCAACATTGTTGGGTATGTGTTATATTATTTGCATGTGTGTGTGTGTGAGTGCGTCAGATTCGACAATTGCATCAAACGATCACAACTTCCTCCGCCCTTTGTGTCATGTGCATTGGGCGCTTTCCTAGGGGGGTCCCAGGTTTGGCCCCACTTGGTTACGTGCAACCTTCGGCTTGGGGCGGTAGCTCAGAGCCGACAGGGTTTGGGGTAGCGCCCCAAATTTTTTTTTTTGGGCGTTTTTGCTATTTGAATGAATTTTTCTATTTTTAGCAGTTTTCTAAATTAATCTCGGATTAAGGGATTAGGGTTTTGGTAGCTACAAAATACCTAAAATATTGTATATATTGTATTGTGAATGGTGAAATTAATACAATTAAGAGTTGAAAGGTGCGACACCAAGGAAGGTTGGTTTTCTCCCGGTTAAGGGTTTCCAGCGTAAATCTTTGTGTACTGTGTGTATGCGCCATTGATTAATTTATGTTTTTCTTAATAATCTGTATGCATTGCTTTACTTCATAGGTTAAAAATTAGATGTGGCATCAAAACTCATTTTTGGCTTCATGGGGACTCTTTTGTTATTGAGGGTTTGACTCGGTCTTGATAAATAAAGTTTATCTTGGGTCTGTGATAAACCTGGGTTCAGTGGGAGATTTTTTAGTTGTGATTTGAGTGTAGAAAGAGGAATGGCGAGCTCTTCTAGAATCAAGATTGAGAAGTTCAACGGTAAAAACTTTGAGCTATGGAAGCTCAATGTGGAGGACCTTCTTGTAGACAAAGAACAATGGATCATTGTGGATCCTAGTTCACAACCTACCGGTACACATTCTACTAGCACACAGTCTACTGGTACACAATATTCCGGTACACAAACTACTAGTACACAACCTACTGGTATGTTGTAGGAGGATTGGGAGAAGTTGGATAGAATATAAAGGAGTACTATTCGAATTTGTCTAGAAGGTTCGATGTTGTTGAATGTCTCGTGAGAATCTCCAGCCAAGGAACTAAGGGACAAGTTAGGGAATTTGTAT
Source organism: Picea sitchensis (assembly GCA_010110895.2). Lineage (NCBI taxonomy): Eukaryota > Viridiplantae > Streptophyta > Pinopsida > Pinales > Pinaceae > Picea > Picea sitchensis. The sequence goes on along the minus strand of SNQJ01S0012572.1, from coordinate 65,411 downwards.
CAATCAAAGTCCTTGGTAAATTTGTTTCTTCGAAATAAGTTGTATCATCTTAGGATGGAAGATGGAGATTCCATGACAGAACATCTAAATGCCTTCAATACTCTGGTAAGTAAACTTGTCTCTGTTAATATTATGATTGCAAAAGAAGATAAGTGTATTACTTTGTTATGTTATTTTCCAGACTCTTGGGATAATTTGGTTGTAGCAATTGGTAGTACCACTCAATCTACATTAAAGTATGATGATGTAGTTACATTCTTGTTATCTGAAGAGATGAGGTGGAAAAGCATGGATGGTCAGAGCACAAATGCTTTATTTGTAAGAGACTGTACCCAAGACAGGAATCTTGGTAACTATTCAGGGTGGCGATCTAAATATAACAGTAGATCTAAGTCTCTAGAAAATATTTGAGGAAATGTTGGAAGTGTGGTAAAGCAGGGAATTATAAGAAAGATTGCAAGTCTAAGAAGGTTGATAAACTAAAGGGATCTGATAATGCCTCTTCCACAGAGGTCAAAACCTCCACTGAAGAAGGAGGTGATGTTTACCTGACAACTACATGTACACATGAATACAATGGTGTATGGTTGATCGACTCAGGTACATCATATCATATGACTCCTCATAGGGAGTGGTTATGTGAGTATGAAAACTACGATGGTGGTGATGTATTCCTAGGAGATGAATCGACATCCAAAATCATGGGACGTGAAAGGGTTGAGTTGTTGCTAAAATATGGAAGCATTATAACTCTCCTTGGGGTTCTGCAAATTCCAAAACTAGCCAGGAGCCTAATATTTGTAAGCAAGTTGGATGATGCAGGTGTGGATATCATATTGGGAAAGGGAACTTGCAAGATGGTACAAGGAGAAATGGTGTTGATGAGGGGAGTTYGGTGTGGAACTMTGTACAAGTTGTTGGGAAGCACTTATACTAATGGGTGTAATAGTTATGTTGTCCCTGAGAAGAGAAATAAAGAAGACAAGACCAATACTGTCCCTGGAAAGAATACCATGCCGTGGCATCAAATACTGGGGCATATTGGACAAAAGGGCCTTCGAACACTAGATGGTAAAGGTATGGTTGAATGCATGTCTATTTTCACTTTGGATTTTGATTTATGTGAACATTGCATATATGGTAAACATAATCGAGTAATATTCCCATCTGGTGCTACAAGAGCAAAGGGGATCTTAGAGTTGATACACAATGATGTGTTTGGACCTGTGCCTATTCCATCACTAGGTAAATCTGTGTATTATGTTTCATTCATAGATGATTTCTCAAGGAACACATGGATTTATTTTCTTAGAAATAAATCTGAGGTATTTGATAAATTTAAAGAGTTTAAGGCTATGGTAGAAAATCAGACAAAGAATAAAATAAAGGTATTGAGTACAGATAATGGTGGAGAATTCAGTGGAAATGAATTTGAAGAATTATATAAGAAGTGTGGTATAGAAAGGAAGAATACTACTCCATACACACCTCATCATAATGGAGTTTCAAAAAGGATGAACATGACACTGATGGAAAATGCAAGGAGCATTCTTAGTGGTGTCGAGTTAGGACAAGAATTCTGAGCAGAGGTAGTGGGTACAACATGTTACCTAGTCAATTGATCACCCTCATCAATGCTAGATGATAAAACTCCACATGAGGTATGGACGGGTAAGAAACCCTCTCTTGTACATCTCAGAGTGTTTGGTTGTGATGCTTATGTACATGTTCGAAAGGAAAATAGGAGTAAGATGGGTAATAAAGTTCAAAAGTGTATCTTTATTGGTTATAAAGATGGTGTGAAAGGTTATAATATTTGGAACGCATAAACTAAGAAGGCTTTTTATAGTTGGGATGTCATTTTTAGAGAGGTGAAAGATGTTCCCAAACATGAATTCCTACCAAGGCGAGAAGTACCTGAGAAAATAGAGTTTGAGTTGGATGATGAAAAATATGAATCAACTGAAGAAGATGAAGCAGAAGAAGAAGAACCTCATACCCCAGTATTGAGGAGATCAATGAGGGAAAGAAGGAAACCAGAAAGGTATAGTCCACCTGATTTTCATTCTAATTTTTCTTTATCTATTATTGATGATGATCCCGACACTGTCAGGGAAGCAGTGAATTCAGAGGATAGTAAAATCTAGAAGAAGCCCATGGTTGAAAAAATGGATGCCTTGGATAAGAATGAGGCATGGGATCTAGTTGAGTTGCCAACTGGAAGAAAATATGTTGATAGCAAATGGTTGTTTAAAAAGAAGTTTAATGCAAAAGGAAAAGTGGATAAATACAAAGCTCGATTAGTAGCAAAAGGTTATTCCGAGGTAGAGGGAATTGACTTTGGTGAGATTTTTTCTCATGTTTCCAAGCTAACTTCTATTATATTTCTTTTATCTATTGTTTTTTTTTTTTATCTTGAAGTGGAACAGATGGATGTGAAGACAACATTCCTACATGGGGATCTGGAAGAAGAAATATACATGAAGCAACTAGAAGGCTTTGTAGTGAAGGGAAAGAAAGCATTGGTCTGTAAGATAAATAAGCCACTATATGGTCTGAAGCAATCACCTAGGATGTGGTACCAAAAGTTTGACACATACATCCTTGGATTGGGATTTGTGAGAAGCAGGGATGATCACTATGTATATTCCAAGAAGGTTGGTAATCACTTCATTTATGTAGTGTTGTATGTTGATGACATGTTGCTGGTAGGAAATAACATGGATGTTATCAAGGATGTGAAATCACAACTATCCTCCAAATTTGACATGAAGGATCTCGGTGCTACAAACTTCATTATGGGAATGGATATTAAAAGAGATTGTGAAAATAGGAAACTCTGGTTGAATCAAAGAAAATATGTTGAGATGATATTGCAGAGGTTTAATATGCATGAAAGTAAACCGATCAAGGTTCCTATTCATATAGATGTAAATTTATCTACAGATCAATGTCCCAATACACAACAACAAGAAGAGGACATGTCCCATGTTTTGTATGCCAGTGTAGGTGGCAGTTTGATGTATGCAATGGTATGTACTAGACTAGACATTGCACATGTAGTGGGAGTTTTGAGCAGGTATATGTCAAAACCAAGGAAGCAACATTGGACAAAAGTAAAGAGGATCTTCAGGTATTTGCGTGGAACTACCAGTTATGGATTGTGCTACCAAGGAAGACCAGGATTAGACATAGTGTTGGACATACATGGGTTTGTTGATGCAAACAGGGCTGGAGATCTAAATCACAAAAAATCTACAAGTGGGTATGTGTTTAACCTATTTGGAGGAGCAATCAATTGGATGAGCAAAAGATATTTTGTAGTGGCACTCTCAACTATAGAAGCCGAATACATGGAAGCCACTCATGCAAGCAAGGAATCAATATGGTTACAGAGATTGTGTTCATGTATTGGGTTGGTACAAAAATAAGTTAGATTAGATTGTGACAATCAAAGTGAAATATTCCTGGCAAAGAACCATGCTTATCATTTGAAGAAAAAGCATATTGATGTTCAATATCACTTTATGAGAGACATGGTTGAAGAAAAGAAGGTGTTGCTGGAAAAGGTTGACACTTTGAAGAATGTTGTAGATTCATTGACAAATTATGTGAGCATAGAGAAGTTATATCGGTGTAGAGTAACAATGGGCATTGTTGCCCTGTATTGTTGACTATATAATCCTGTGAACCCCTGTATGCAAAGAAAACAACAAGTGGGAGAATGTTGGGTATGTGTTATATTCTTTGCATGTGTGTGGGTGTGTCAAATTTGACAATTGTATTTGACGATCCCAAATTCCTTCACCCTTTGTGTCATGTGCACTTTCCTAGGGTGCTAGGTTTGACCCCCCTGGCTACGCACAACGTTCATCTTGGGGCAGCGCCTTGAATTTTTTTTTGGGACGTTTTTTGCTATTTTAGTGGATTTCACTATTTTTAGCAGTTTTCTAAATTAATTCCAGATTAAGGGATTAGGGTTTTGGTAGCTATGGAATACCTAAAATATTTTATATATTGTATTTTGAATGGTGAAATTAATACAATGAAGAGTTGAAAGGTGTGACACCAAGGAAGGATGGTTTTTTCCTGGTTAAGGGTTTCTAGCGTAAATTTTGTGTACTGTGTGTATGATCCATTGATTAATTTTTGTTTTTCTTAAGAATCTATATGCATTGCTTTAATTCACAGGTATAAATTTCATGAGAGAAAGAAAAGAAAAAAAATTACATGAGGAACACAAGGACAAGGAAGACAAGAGAAAGAAAATAAAAAACAAGAGGAGATGGTTAAGAAGAACTAGGGCCGAAGAAAGAAAAGAGATGAGGATTAAAAGAAGAATAATAAGGAGGAGCATATGCATATAAACATCCTATTTTCCATGAGGTGGTTGGAACCTCTTCTAGTGCTACTCACTCTTCCCCCTCCACTTCCTATAKAAATATCAACCTACTCTCAATATCTATGGCAGGATGGAATCCCAACAATCTATTGTTGATCCTATGCAAACATCCAACACCCTGTCCACTATGTTCAACCCTATCCATTCCCTCTTCTCAATTGATTCATTGGATTTGATGGTGTAAGAAAAAGAGAAGAGGAATCATTAGAAAATCTCAATCTCCTTGTGTTCAACATTAGATCTTATTCCAAGCACTAGGATCTTACCAATATACAATGTAGAGAGTAGGATATTCACCATGACTACTCTAGAGCCCTTAGTGCTCAAGCCCACCTCATAAATGTAGGCCTAGATTTGGAGGGTATCACATGTAAAGATCCAAACATCTTAGTTGTCTCCTCTAAACAATATCAAGATGGAAAAAAACAGTAACACATTTGTTTATGATAAATACTACCTAGACATCCAAGAGAACAAGAGGCTAAAATATCGATCAAGTTCATGAAGTTTAGAGAATTGATTTTTGAGTATGAAAAGAGGAAATGACCATTTCATTAAATTTGGACTAACAAGTAAGAATCTAGAGTAAAACATTGTGAATTTCATTTTCAAAAGTGTGAATATCGGTGTTTCTAAAGTGCAACATTAGATTTTGAAAGTTTGAATATTGGTTTCTAAAAGTGTGAATTTGATTTCAAAAGTGTGAGTTTCAAATAATTTCAATTGCGAAAGTGTGAGTTTCAATTTTGAAAGTGCAAATTATTTCGACACCAAAAGTGTGAATTTCGATTTTGTAAGTGTCATTTTTAATTCTAAAATTGTGAACTCTAATTCCAAAAGTGTCCATATCAAATTACTACAATGTTTATTTGGATTTCAATAATTAGAATTTATCTTCAATGTATATATATCTAAATCCAAGATTCACAATTGGGTCCAGCCTAGGCTATTGAGAGGAGTGCTAATCCTCACCACAAAGGATCAATTCTTGCAAGTAACATGTTGATCTCTTACTGAATATATTGTTGTATTAACATTGATCCATGGATCTAATTTACCGTAGGTACCATCCTTGAAATCATGGAAAGTGCCTAGTGGGTTTCCCCAGGATATATATATATATATATATATAATTTTTGTACATGCATACATATCACTATGGAATACATTGATAAATATATCAAAATTAAAGAGATGCAACACAATAAAATAAAGCAATGACAACCATTGCATTGCATAGTTGCATTTTCCCATAAATATTTAAGGCAATGCAAAATAAGTTTCTATATAAACAAAATGACAACTATAAGTCAGTATGTTTTACCAACTTCTTCACCTTAACTACAACTACTATAACTCATTTATTGTGGAAATTTGTTCACAATATCCACATCTTAGGTTAGGAGAGGAGAGAAATTGACCTTCAATAATTTTACTTGAAGAAATAATTATTATTTAAAATTGATTACTAATTTATGATAAGTTCTTACATGATACAAGCCATTAAACAATTAACAACTATGGACGTTATTTATTCAAATAAAGTCTCGTTCATTAGCATCACCCTCACTCTCTCTATTATGTTCAACTTGTTCTTGTTGTGCCTCAATTACTTCAAATCCCTTTCCATTTATTTTTATTGTCTCTCCCTGCCATATTGCCTTTTATTCCAAAAACCCACTATTGGGTTCTTTTTAAACAATTTTTGTGTAAAACTTTATTTTCTTTCAATGTTTATGTGGTCTTCCACCAACAAATCACTACCTCATATGTATCAGTAGTGACATCTAAATATATTTAGACATTTCCATATGCCCTACCCAACCATATTTCACAATCAGTATCCAATGATTGTACTATTAGCATTTTTCCCTCAATAACATCTTCTCTTGGAAATAATTCATCTCTGGGCTTGTTATATTGAGGCCCAAAGTAGGGATCCTTAATAGTGTGGAAATTATTCCTTCAGTAAACTTCCATGACTCCATATAATATGGGTTGTATATCAATGTTGTTTCTTATTTCTTGCACTAAGTTCCATATATGTCTTCATGCATGTGTCCTACTACAAGGAAGCCAATTTCAACCATGTCAAACACCCACCTTGATGTTAGAAGGGATGTAAATGCAAACACACCATTTGTTTTTTAATTTCTTGCAAAATTATCCATTTTGCAATAATAATAATAATAAATAATAATCCAATTTTAAGGTCACGACCAAGCTAGACACCAAATTGGTGTATGAGATCCCTTGTTTGTGGGACAAGGGACCATCTCCATGCAACGTTTTGACTACTAAATTTTACATAGGTGTGCATGCCCTACCCACCTCTAGGTTTGAATTTGTGACCTACTAGTGTCAATTTTCTATTTGACCTAATTTTGTATTAACACTTATATCAAGAGCTTGCATATAATGTTGCTTGTAGACCAAGAATTTTTCATAAGATTCATTTTGCAATATGGCATCATGGAATACATGTTTTGATGTTCCCCTCTTGTACGAGAAATTACCATATCGATCCACCATTGGTTCTTTGAGCTCCTTGAGGCATTTAGTTAATGAAGTCATAGTGACGTTTGAACCCATATCAAGAAAATAAAGCTAAAGTGATTGAATCTTACAGTCTTGCATCCATGTTTAAGCATGATAGTCAAAGAAATTGGGAGATTCATGGAACTACTAATAGCCTTTACCTCCTTATCCAACCCTGGTATATAATTCTTTGATTTTTCTTATTGTGATAATTCTTTTATCAATTAAGTGCTAGGATATTTCTCTAAATTCAATTTGTGGGATCAATACACACTACAACAACTTGCAATATACTTATTATGGGTTTTTGAACTACCCATGACCATTCTACTTCAACTTTATTAGTGTCAACCCTAATTTTATTGGTGATTAAGAAACAATCATTACACCTTGCAAATAAATTATTCTTTGTGATCACTATATATGGAAATTTATTTCTCATTATTATGATGAAATGAGATTATGACACTAGATGAAGACCTAACATAAATGAGTCATTGTTATCCTTTTTGAGAGGTGAAGCCCGAGTCATATTTGAAGGACATAATTTGATAGGTGCCCTTGTTCCATATTGATGTATTGAGAATGTTAGATGTGAATATTTATGTGAGTTTTGGTCCAAAATATTAATAACACTTGCCACTATTGCAATAGTATTAGACTTGGATTTTTGTAATCCACTATTACTATTCACTATCTTCAAGTCACCATTTAAAAAAATATACTTATAGTGGTATAAAATGCTTAATTGTATTCCATAAGCATGATCCCATGCATTTTGACAAAAATACAATGTGTCAAACTTCAATTGTAAGTAGAGTTTTCTTATTTTTTTCCTTGTCTAGCAATAGTAGTATTTGATGCTAGAGAGTTTAGCACACATTCTTTTATTGATTTTTAATTCATGTGACACACCTTCTTAATACCCTAATTCATTGATCCCACTGGTATTTTATAAATACCATGATTTTTAAATCATTGTTTAGTGTGGATGCCTATAATGAAATAAATTTCATCAAATGTTTAAAAAAAGTTTGTACTAGGCTTACTCTTAGTAGATGCAATTATCCTTTGGAATTTCAGTTGTTTGTATGGCCTTGTTTTCACAATTTGTATATCAATAGAATCTACAATACTCATAGGTGGATGCTCCAACTACAAAGGATTTACTTCTAACGCATCCCATAAGTTGACTTTAATTTCCTTTAATATCACATCTAAGGGGTACCATTAAGGTCAATAAAGTGATTTGCAGGCTATCTCCATAGATAGCCTTTTTATATGAAACATTTGTCACATTTGATGAAGACTTTATCGATTAAAAATATGAATTTACTACCATTTAGTGGTGTAAAATGAACTTTCTCCCCTTCCAGAACATTTGAAATTGATCCTATGGAAATATAATTTGGATCTATGAAACACACATGGACCAAATTCACCTTTATTCCCAATAAATCAATGTTGTGATTTTGATTCATTTGTATCGGTGAATCTTCAAATTGGTTAATGCCTTCAATCCTTAGGATACAACTATCTTAAAATCCACCATTTCTTTTATTGGCCAAGGTACTAAACTATTAAGATCCAACCTGGATGAGCAAATGTCACAAGGAAATAGTAGTTCATTTACTAGAACACGAAATGAGAGAGGTCCCAAAATCTTTCGTTTGATAACATTGCACTCATCCACATTTGACACAAGACTTGTGGCTATGCAGTATATTTCCTTTGAACATATATATAACAATCTAACTTTCGTGAGAATGAATGTTGACCTAGATTCTTGTGGATAATTTTAACTCCATTATTAGAATTGGTACCACCTATTGGCTCTTCATTGTGTGACTCATATGTTATCAAAACATTTATTCGATCATTGTCAACTTGTTGTAGGGAGCATTCAATGTTGTTAATTGTCAATGATGCATCAAATTCAATAAAGGCACCCTTTTCTTATGACAACATGTTTTCACATGTTGATGCATGTGGAAATGGAGTATATCCATTAAAAACTTTAATAATGTTCACAATAATACATCTAGGTTTGATGTATTTATTATGCAACTGATTTCTACCTGGGTAGGGTGCTTCTTGGGATAGTTTTAAACCATCCAATAATACATCCACAAAGTTCTCTAAACCTAATATCCCAAAATACATTAGTGCTAATATACAAAAACAAAGAAACATATGGATGCTAGAATATTTTTCAAACTCAAGCTAATTTGTTTACAAATCATTAGTCTTCATACATATAACCTTGAATTAGGATTTGAGACTATATTACCTTTGAGTAAAATCATAGGTGTCATTATCAAGGCATACAACTTGTGGCTAGGAAATTCCAAATTCATTTATTTTGTTTTTACTATTTTATACACAAAACACACACCATTATCTCATATATATCTAACTATAGTACATCTCTTAAACCAAAAAAAACATTAGTTCTAACTATACATATATCATGATGTAATTATGGGATGATTGTTGTAAATGAATAGTGTTGGTATAGATAATAGATGTGAATTGGATATTTTTATGAGACCCCTACCTATTGGTTCTAGAGCATGATTATCTTCATGATTCAGAGGTTTGTTTCAGCCATGCTTGGATCCCATTCACTAACGAGGGGTGTGTGGGGGATTTACCCCACACAACTATC
>SNQJ01S0012572.1:7319-21360 GCA_010110895.2 Picea sitchensis | reverse complement strand
ATTATTTCAGAACAAGGAATAATAGTGGATCCAGAGAAGATTGAATCCATTAGAGGATGGCCAACACCCAAGAATGTTTCGGAAGTCATATCTTTTATGGGGTTAGTTGGTTACTATAGAAAAATCATAGTAGGGCTCTCTAAGATTTCTCATCACATCCCTTCTTTGCAAAAGAAGGGAATTAAAGTTGAATGGACATATGAATGCGAAGAGAACTTTAATTTGTTGAGGGAATTACTTACTAGTGCACCTGTGTTAAAGATTGTTGATCCAAATGAAAGTTTTGTGGTATGCACAGATGCATGTAAGGAAGGGATTGGTGGAGTCCTCACTCAAAATGGACATGTCATTGGTTATGAGTCCATAAAGTTTAAGGAACATGAGAGGAACTATGCCACACATGACTTGGAGCTTGTTTCCATTGTTCACACATTGAATATGTGGAGGCATTATCTCATGGGAAAGAGATTTGAATTGAGAACAAGCCACAGTGGTCTGAAGTGTCTTTTTGAATATCCAACTTTGAATGACAGGAAAACAATATAGATGGAATTTTTAAGTGAATACAAATTTGATATCAATCATATCAACGGAAAAGAAAATAAATTTCCCGATGCACTTAGTAGAAGAGTGAATCTCATGCATGCTACAACTGTTAGTATGCATCAGTCAGACTTGAAGAGAAAATTTTTAGATGTTGTTGTTTCATATCATATTTACCTACAGGTAAAGGAAGGCTTATAGCAAGGAGGTGTACAACAGAAAATGAAAGGGTATGAGATGAAGTAAGATGGATTACTTATGCATAAAAATAAAATTTATGTTCCTAGTTACAGAGAACTTAGGAATCCGATACTAAAAGAAATGCATAATGTTCCATATGTTGGACATATCGGTTACCATAAAACGATTAAAGCAGTAAGAAGTCAATTATTTTGGACGGGAATGACAAAGTATGTTGTTGATTACATCGCCAAATGTATGGAATGTCAAAAAGTGAAGGCTGAGCATAGGAACCCAATGGGTTTTCTACAACCATTACCAATTCCAGAGAAGAAATGGGAAGTGATAACCATTGAATTTATAACTAAATTTCCCAGGACAACAAGAAAACATGATTCAATCATGGTAGTGGTTGACAAATTGACCAAGGATTCTCATTTTGTTCCTGTGAAAACAACTCATACAACAACTAATATTGCAAAAATTTACATGAGGGAGATTGCTAGGTTGCATGGGATACCTAGGACAATTGTCTCTGTCATAGACACAAAGTTTACTTCAAATTTATGGAAGGGATTATTTAAAGGATTTGGTACAAATATGAAATTTAGTACAACTTACCATCCACATTCAGATGGATAGACAGAGAGAGTCAACCCAGTAATTGAAGACATGTTGAGAATGCATGTGATGGATAAGCCATCTAAGCAGTAAGATTACTTGCACTTGGTTGAGTTTTCCTTTAATAATGGGTATCAAGAGTCATTGAAAATGATCCCATTTGAAGCTTTGTATGGTAGGAAATGGAATACTCCAGTGAGTTGGGCCAACCCAACAGATAGAGTGGTACTTGAGCCAGAGTTGCTCAAGGAAATGGAAGACCAGATGGTTAAGATTAGGCAGAATTTAAAGGCAACTCATGATAGAGAGAAATTTTATGCAGATAAGAATAGGACAAAAATATAATTTGAAGTTGGGGAGCATGTGATTTTGAAAGTGAATCCCAAGAAGAGCTCTTTGAAGTTGGGTAGTTGTAAAAATCTGACAACCATATTCTGTGGTCCGTTTGAGATATTGGACAGAATAGTGCCAGTTGCATACATTCTTGCATTACCTGATTCCATGAATATGCATAATGTATTTCATGTCTCTTTGCTAAAGAAATATGTACATGATCCTAACTATGTTATTGATTGGCATCTAATTCAGGTAGAGACAAAGGGATACTTTCAGGTCTAGCCAGTGCGAATATTGGACAAAAAAGTCAAAATGCTTTGGAATCGAGCTATAGAGTTGGTAAAAGTTTAGTGGAGCTACTACGGTCCTGAAGATGCTACATGGGAGAATGAAGATACCACGCGGGCAGAGTACCCACATCTTTTTGAATGAATTTTGGAATTTTGATTCATGTTTTGTATATGCATCGAGGATAGTGACAAAATAAGGGGGAGGGGATGTAACACCCCAGGTTTTGAGCCCCATATTAAATAATGTATTTGTTAATTGCTGAGAGGCTAGAGTTCCCAAACAATTAAAATAGGCCATTGTGCCTAAGAAATGTAATGTTTTTATCATTATTAATAATAAATACATCATTGGCTTCTAGGTAGACAAGGACTAGAGTTATAGGGGGCTATGATTCCACAAGAGAGGGGGATATGATTCCACAAGAGAGGGGGTTTGAGGGGATAAGTGTTTATTTCATTTTTTAATTACCCATTTTTTTTAATGGGGGAAATCAGTTACGTGAACTTCTTGGGGGAAGGCCATGAGATCCTTGATCCCCACGAATTACATAAACCCATCTCTAGTTTATTGGGGGGGTTCTCACGTTTGTTGATTCTCTCACTCGCTGGTTCGTTCATTCTCTATCTCACTCCCGTCCTAGTTATCTTTCTTATGCTGGTTTTCTCACTCATTAATTTCATTCGCGTATGCACTCCATTGCTTGTTTTTCACCCCTCTTGTGGAGATTTCACTCCATTCTTTCCCTCACTCATTCATATTTCCTCATGTGTTTCTTGGCTTGGAAAAAGAAAATGAACTATTGAAGAGAATCCATGGTATTGTTGGTTGTAGAGGTTGTTTGTGTAATCCAACCATGATTTGAGGTGTGCATGTCTGATATGCTTTGGCCTGTGTCCAACTTTGTTCCCAACTTCGAGTTCTGAGATTCCCAGCATGGAGATTCAAGACTAGCTACACTGGAGCCATGGATGGAGAAGGACAACCTGAGGGACTATGTGGCAAAGAAGGGAGAGGGTCCATTCTCCTGGGTTGTGCAGGCTAGGTAGAAGAGAGTTGGTGTACTTGGATTGTTGTGGGCATTGGGAAGCCTATGAGAGCTTGAGTGCTGACTAGTTTGGGAAGCCGAGTAACACTCTGGAACTGTCCTTGTGGATTCATATCCCTGGATCAGGGGTGGCATTGTTGTTGATACTTGGAACAACAATGTCTATGATTGGGTGGAGCATCCTTGGTCTGCAGCCAGTTGGTGTCTTCTTTTATAAAAGATAAGTTCTCTCTGATATGATATTATTTACCTATGTATGATTTATTTCGTTGTGTATTTATTTATCATTGAATTCAATATTTAGAGTATGCATGCTTGTTGGTTATTGTTGTGCCTGTCGTATGGTTCATTTATTTTATGTTTAGAATGAATCTTGATAAATGCGTGTGAATATTTTCATGCATCCTTGTTAATTAAATTTAGATCAGGGGTCAAATTAATCCATAGTAGGGACTGGAAGTTGGTGTTCCTAGCCTGTGGGTGGTTGGGTATGTTATAGGTTAGGTCATATTCAAGTCAATTTGTTCCATCACCTTCAAAGACATGGTATTTTTTGAGGCCCTGGAATCCAACATACAATTGTTTAGGCAGAGGCTATTCATGCCCAAGGAAATATAGAAAGGAGGGTTTTTTTCCCTTTGCCTATCAAGATACATTGTGTTCAAAATGATTGGAGAGTCTTCCTTCTCATTTGGTACCTGTAATAACTTGAATATTTCCCTCCTCATAGAAGGAAATTCACACATTTTTGCTAAAGGAATCATCATATTCAACTTCCCTAACATGGATACAATGTTTATGTTTAACTGAATCTCATCTTCTATTGGAGTCAGATTTGGAATAAACTCATGTGTTGGAGGTGGAAGTGGTGGGAACACCTTCTCTATAGATGGAGGAGGTGAGATAGGTTGTGACGGAGGGGATGAAGCTTTATTTATTCCACTTTATGTCAAATATTCCCTCTTCCTTAGTTCCTTTATCTGATTGTCTTTCAAATGATTTAATACCTGGAGTTTCCCCTCTCTTCCCCACTATCTTCTCGCCTCATTAATCTGTTCCTGCGTGACCTCTTCCTCTTGGAAGTTATAGATCATATCCATGAAGTTAATAATATCGGGAGAATATTTGTCTTGTCGGGGACACTCATCCTCTCGGTGAGGTTCTTAACATGTATAACACCACGATGTCTGCTCTTTGTTAACCATTCCAACTAGGTTCAATGTATCAGGAACCTTTGCCTCTTGTTGAGGCCTTTGTTTTCAACCTATGGAATCTCTATGTTGTCTAGAAAACTGAGGTATGGAGGTAGATTGATTTCTTTCCACAATGGTTAATCTTCCCATGATCTAAGTATGAGCTTAGACGAATTAAGTACTCATCTAATATATCTTGAGGTCAAGGCACTACTACTTTCGATTAAGAGCATTGCCCTACTTTGGAAGCCTTAGTCTTTGTCTTCAACTTGGTATGAGGATGCTGAAAAGGAATAACCTTTGAGTGAAGGAGGTTCTCTTCAATATCCGCACTATACTCTTTGGCTTGTGCCAAGGTGGTGGACTTCTTGTCCTTTAAATTGAAATGAAATTTCCATAAATTGCATTCATATAAAGGAGACAAACAATTACAGTCATAGGACACAAATCTGTTGGAATCTGACTGTATAATCTGTCGAATCTGTTGTCAAATTCACTCACTATCTCATTCTCCTTATTCTTTATCGTGGCGAGCCGTCATCCTCTCATTCTCCTTATTCTTTATCTGACTGAACTGAGCTATGATCATCCCACTATATTTCTTTATTGTCCATCTATTCTTGAATAACTTGCAAAAGTATTCATAATATGATATGTGATTGTCAGGTAAGCCTATGAACCATCTTTGAGAATCTTCAGTCAATGATGAGGCAAGTGGCTTCATTTCCACATCCTCATGTTCCACTTCTGCATTTTCCATATCTCAGACCATGGCATAGAGATGATCATCAACAATGACTACATTATTTCTTGGAAACTTTGGAAACTATTTATGAGACTATTATGGCATTGTGTTGGGATATCTGGGGATGTTGGCCATATTCAAGGGTTTATAAAGGTCCTTTTCGCAAGGGTAAGCCATTGGAGCAAGGGGAAGGGTACCTTAAAAAAGGGTTTTGAAAACAAGAGACTTGAGAGGAGGCCTTATTCGGTAAACCATAGTAGGTTTGAATCTTGTTGGGGGAAAAGTATTAAGGGAAGATGGATTTTGGGAAGGTGTAATCGCCATATGAGATTCAAGGAGGGATCACCAAAGGTGGAAGCAGAATGTCCTTCAAGTGGAGTCACTAGACAAGATGGGGAAAGGCTTTGGGATAGCTTGCCAAAGTGTCGTTAGGGTCAAAAGAGGATTCAAAATCATCCTCGAAAACGGTGCCAAAATGTTATCACACAAGTTGTAGGATGGGAAAATCCTGACCCAAATCAATATATGGCAACAACTAAGAGAACATCTACCCACTGTCACCTTAGATAGGTATTCCCATCACTTTAGAGGTGAAGTGGTCACCTCAAGGAGGGAATCTCGAGTGACCCTAAGGGGAAATGAAGAGAAAAGTGAGAGTATGGAAGTGAGCCCCCTATATGTCAATGATGGAAGGTAATATAAGGGATTTATCGAGTCTCTTGGATGAAGGAATATGTGCTACAGTGTAGGAGACCTCCCAATGATAATTGTACCTTCCTGAGACACAAGAAAAACCAAGATACAAGCCCAATAATATTATTGGAAAAGAAAGAAAATATTGATGTCCTTGTTAGAAGAATTATACAAAGATAAAAATAAGAAAACAAATGTCAACAATATCTACTAAATAAATTCCAAAAATCAAGATAATGATACAAGAGCTAAGCTAGGTATAACTAGTACAACTCAAGATTGAAAGAGAAAGACTTTAGCATAAAAGTAAGGCTGTTATAAACAAGTGTTGCGGAGATATTTTATCAGCTTTATGTCTATAGAAAACAATTTGTTACAACATAAAAATCAGCCACCAAAAATTGCAAGTAATCCACCCAAAAAGTGTGCTGGGACTAGTAGATTGTAGGGAAAAAATATTGGCAACTTCTGACGGTTGAATTGTGAGTTATTTAAGAAAATGTTTAGGTTTTGTTGCAGCCCTACTGGTTGTAGCTTTATTTTTATAACATAAGAAATAATTTATTATAGGATCAAGATGCCTTGAGGGATTTAGGAGGCCTCAAGCAACTAGAACAACTTCCAATTTAGACAATCTCAAAATCCTGAGTTTTCATGTTTATCAATGCAATATATTATTTCTCTAATAAAATTATATTAGTTCGTTTATATATTGGTTTATGGAGTCAAATAAATAACAAACTAACAATTATATATCCTTGGGGGTGTAATCCGTTTTACTCCCCAAGGAAAGAAAGGATAACTAGGAAGTACTAGGAGGGTGTAATCCCTTGTACTTCTCCTAGTAAAGCCTTATGCAACAAATTATTCCAAGAAAAAAATTATGGACATGGTGGGGTTTTATTCCCCTATACTCCCCAGGAATTCTAGCAAATCAAACATGTAACCAAACAACGAAGAAATAATAAGATAGATTCTTTACCTAGTCCAAGCATCAACAAGATAAACCTCCTTTTTACCAAGATTAATCCACCACAAATGCAAGATAATAGCTCCACTAGAGATAGCGCATCACTTCATCCACCAATAGAAAAGACAAACCATAACAAGAGAGAGATATTTCCCAAAGAGGGAAAAAATTTCAGCTAGGAGTCTTCTCACAATGGGAGAGTTATGATGAAAATGAAATAGAGATGATCTCTATTTATACAAATCCTCTAAAACATAGTTTGTACAAAAAACTTAGGGTAAAACACAAGATAAAAGGTCAAGATCCCTTACCTTTCCCATTTAAAAAAGTAATATTATTTAATTCATAGTTTGCACTTAAGAGAAACCCTAGAAACAAGATGCCACCTCTTTGGGAAACGTTTGGCACTTTTGGTCAAGTCGTTGAGTTGGAGAAGGAAGAACTAGGCCTACAAAGGCCAATTATCTTCAATCAAATATTTTCTTCCATGATACATGGGCATATTCCTCCAAAACATGCCAAATTTCCATCAAATCATGCATCACCACCACAACCTAGCCCTAGGGTGACATCAAGCCCTCAAAAGGTGACGTTTTGGTGCTTACAAGAAAGTTGTTTGGCATGTAGGGGATTCGTAATATCCTCCAAGGTGTCCTCTAGGCCCCAAAAGGAATGTCATCATCATCCATATTGTGGGCCCTTGGCACCCAACCTATGGGCTTCAAGCCCCAAGGAAGCCCAAGCTAGGCTTGTTCTTCCATAACTGTCCACCAACTCGGTCCTGCAAAGACAATGAATACACCCTCCAAGGATCTCAAGTTAAATTCATCATGATGAGTATATTAAATAAATAAAAGAGACATATAAGCATGTACATCCAAACTACCTCATCAAAATAAACAAATTCTCAAAGACCCTATGCAATTTTCCAAGTTTATGTATGGGAGGGTTGACAAAGCAACCTATTGGGTGAATTGTTCCTCGGGTTTAAGAGTGTTTTCCAAGGAGACCTCTTTCTAAGTCATGTGAATGAGGTGTCATGGATGGGGGGAATACTTTTGGGCATGTTTTTCATGACATATAAGGGTTTTTAGTGTCTCATTTATGGGTGCCTTTGTAGAGGGTGTGTTGCACCTTTGTTTTTAATGCATCCTTTTTCCAAGCCCCTTCATTGCCATTAATTAATTAAGGTCCAAATACCGAGTACTCCCTAGGGTGAATATATTATATTGGAGGGAATTACCTGTGTGTTAATTCAAGGGAGAAGTACACATAGTGCCATGGGGGTATATTTTAGCTTGTAACACACTTTGTGTAAATCCCTCAATCAAGTGGGACATTTATGTTATGTGTTTGATTTTGCAGGTCTTTGATTTTTTAGGAGAAGCATTTCATTTCTCTCAATACCTCTTTGGGAGAGCATATGGAAGGTTCATAATCAATATTTTATATTTTTCCATCCATCTCCCCTCTCGTCCTTCAACCCCTTCTTTCAATGAAATGAGGGACAACCCCTTCTTGGGTCATTACACCCAAAAATATCAAAAGGTAAGGATATGAGGGGATGAAGTGTGAAAAGTGACAAGTATGGTCAGGAATGACATGATGAATTGTCAAGAGGACCTGCCAGTAGAAATCCTATCCCGAAGGGTGACCCACTTACTAGGGCGCAATGTCAACCACCAAAGTGAAACACGGAAAAGAGAATAATGTCCAAGCAAATGTTACATAATCAAAAGAAATAATAGATGCAACAAAATAAAATGCCTCAAATATTGAAATGACACTCACCATAATACCTAGCGTGTACCTCATGGAGAAAGACCCGATGTCTTCTGGAAGCCAACAATGTGGTGGATGTTGTTGTGATGCACCTGGAGTTGTGGTGGCAAGGTGGGTCTTTGTCTGTGCAAGTGGAAATTGCTTGAAAAGTTATCTCTTGGTACTCCATGTATGCAACCTAAGGGCCTCAAGACATCATCTCCTTATTTATCTATAGGACTTGGGGATAATAGGTCCACCAATTCATTCATACTATTAATATGGTTCCAAGGAGATAGTATGTTTAGGAGAACTCAGGAGCCAAAATGTAGAGTGGGTCCATGTAAGTGAAAAGTTTGTTCAAAGTTTAGTTTCACAAGAGAATATCTTTCCCAAAAGGAGGCACTCCTTTAGATTAAAAAAATTATCTTCCACCATAAACCAAAGGACGCCACATTAAAGGTGGTATGCTTCTATCATCAATGGAAAAACTAAAAGAGTTAGTCCAATGTTGGAAAGTTGAAATTGACGATGTTGATCACGATGACCCAAGAATCATATAGATCAAAGAATCTGAGGGAAAGCACACAGTGGAAGGAAAGGAGGTGGAAATGGTTGCGCAAAACTATAGTTGTACAATTAAAACAAAGAAACACAATATCGACACTGAGGAAGCACCTAAAATGGATATCATTGGTGATTATTGGGATAAGGCGACTATCACTCATGTGGTAGATTTCCTCAAATAATACAAGGTTTTGTTCCCCGGGATCTTCTCAGAGATGAAGGGGATCAGAGAGTCCCTGGGGGCTATGAAAATTAATCTCAAGCCAGATGTTAAACCTATCAAGAGGATTCCCTACCAATTAAACCCCAAGTATAAAAAAAGGTGCACAAGGAGTTGGATGTTGGAATCATTGTTCTCGTGGAGGAGTTTGATTTCATCAGTTCCATGGTGGTGAAACCAAAGAAAAAAAAGTGGCATTTGAATATGTGTGTATTTGTGGATCGTTAATTCCACCTATGTAAATGATCCATCCCCTACTCCTTTCACCAATGAGGTTCTGTAGAATGTTGGAGGACGAGAGACCTACTCCTTTATAGATGGATTTGCAGGGTATCACCAGGTCTAGATCATAGAGGAAGATCAAGCCAAGAGCAATTTTGTGATAGAGTGGAGCTCCTTTTATTATACAATGATGCATTTTGGACTGAAGAATGAACCCAAGGTATTTTCCAAGATCTTCGTCATGACATTTAAAGAATTTATCCACAAGTTCATTGATGTTTACTTGAATGACTAGATAGTGTTCAATTTACTAAAAGGGAACATGCAATCCCTCTGCTTGATGCTGGATCAATGCCGCCAGCTCCAGATTTCACTAAATTTTAAGAAGTGTGTAATATGTACACAATTCGGTACTTTATTGGGGCATGTTGTTTGCAAGGAATTGATTGTTAGTCGACCAAGACAAAATTACTTCCATACTGGATATGGTGGTCCCTACTTCGGCTCGAGATCTATCCGAAAATTCATTTAAAGCTATGAGAAAATTGTTTCCCCCTTGGAGAAGTTGTTGTGAAAAGATACCAAGTACATCTGGACATAGGAATGCCATGAATCTCTAGATACCCTAAAGGAGAATCTAGTCACTGCATCGATTCTGGTATTCCTCGACTGGTCCAAGATATTTCATGTTCATCTAGATGTTTCCTCCATTGCGTTGGGAGTAGTTCTTGTGGAGCCAAGTGAAGTGAATGTTGATCATCTGGTTTAATTTTCCAGTCACAAGTTTTCCAATGTTGAGAAGAATTATACAACGATTGAGTGCGAGGGCCTCACCATGGTACATGCTTTCAATAAATTTTGGAAATATTTACTGGGAACCCCTTTTAAATTATTTACTAGCCATTTAACGCTTAAGTATTTGGTCAACAAACTAGTGTTGGGGGGGGGATATGTCGTTGGTTGCTTCTCTTCCAAGAATTCAAGTTCGACGTAGTTGTAAAACGAGAGAAGTATAATGTCAGACCAAATCATTTGTCAAGGATTGAATATGGAGGAGCTAGTAGGATCCTCGATGATGAACTCCCCAATGTGAAACTGTTTCAAATAGAATTGGTTCCTAATTAACTAGTCGGTATTTCCAAATTTCTCACTTCCGGATAGGTTCTCACAGGGCACACTCAGGCCCAACATCACCAACTAGTGACCCATAGTGTTGACTATCATATAATCGCTGGAAAATTATACAAATTGGGTTTCGATAGTATTTTTCACTGATGTCTCTTAGAGCATGAATGGGACCCCATTTTATATGAAGCACATGAGGGTCTCGCAAGAGGCCAAAATGTCGGAAAATCTACTGCACTATAGGTCCCACACACATGGATTGGTTGCCCTAGATTTTCACTGATTCCAAGGAGTATTGTAAACGATGCAACACTTGTCAATGGATCGGGAAGCCTTGCAGAAGAGATGAGATACCCTTGTTTCCTGTTATAACATTCGAACCATTTGAGAAGTGGGTCATTGATTTTGTGGTCCCTATCAGTCCTTTCGAGAGATAGACAAGTGCACACTATATTTTCACTACAACTGAGTACTTTACTAGATGGGTTGAAGCCACACTTGTTAAAGATTGTACTATAGAAATGATGACACAATTCATCTTTGAGAATGTGATTACCTAGTTTAGTTGCCCGAAGGTGTTGATGAGCGATCAAGTCTCACACTTTCTGAATGAGACCATTCAGGAACTCTCTTTATATCTCATGATCCACCACCAAAAGAGCACTCCCTATCATCCACAAGCTAATGATATAGTTGAAGATCTCAATAAGATTTTAGAACATGCTTTGACAAAATTTTATAATGTGTAGCATGATGACTTGGATCAACAGATCCCCATAGTTCTGTGGGCATATCGAACAACCTGCAAACAACTGATAAAGGGATCCCTCTTTAGATTGGTCTATGAAAAATAAGTTGTCATGTCACTCAAATTTATTGTTCCTAGCCTATGTATTGCTATAGCTACCCATATGACAGATGAATGGTCACTTCAACAAAGATTGAATGAACTCATAGAGTTGGAAGATGAGTTTTTGGTGGTGGGATTCATCCAGGAGATCAAGAATCAGAGACAAAAGACATGGAATGATCGCAACATTCACCACAAAATTCTACATCCAGGTTCCCTGGTCTTTCTCTATGATATAAAATACTAACAACACACCGATAAGTTGTGGATGTGTTGGTTGGGCCCCTTCTGCCTAGTCTACATCAGTGAAGTTGGTGTAACTAAGTTGGCCACATTGTAGGGATAACCTCTCAAGGAACTTGTAAATGGAAGTAAGTTGAAGGTCTATTATGGCTTGCAGGGGTCACCTCTCATTTAGCAACATTTATCCAACCTGGAGTTAGCATAGGGTAGGCATATAGTAGGATGTACAACAAGTAGAAAGGTACATAGTCGACATAATTAACCTTTTTGGAATCACATGATATGCTCTGGTCACACATACATAATAGATAGTTTGATAACTTTGCAAATTCTCAAGATTTCCAATTTTAGGTGAAATTATGACACACATACAAGGTATTGGCTCTAGCAGGAGATTCACATGGGACTGGGATATGCTACTTGGCAGTACACCACATTTAAAAGTCAAGCAATCCAATTCATCTAGATCACACATGACCTAGGTATGTAATCGGTTATGACACCACATTACAAAAGGCACATCACCAATATGACAAATCCGAACCGTTATCTACTCGCTTGTGGGAATGATGCATAGGTCCATAGTTCTCCTCTAGTCATCCACATTAGTCGGCCCCTTGTCTCATTCTGAAATCTAATTATGTCCATCAACCACTCTATAATAATCATCCCTACCCACCAATTTGTTGAAGACTTCCTCCACATCCCATTCTCTCTCGCCCCCTTCCATCGCCACTCTACCAGTTCCCATTTTATTTCCCACTAACCCTCAAATATCCACTTATATTCTCATCACCCAGTCAAGTTTCCCTTCCATGGATAGGTTCACCAGAATTTTAAGGGCATGAAAGTCACAGTCCAAGCAAGAAACTATAGAGCTCATAGTCCAATTCTCGTGGCAGTTGAGATCTCAAACAAAAATTTTAGGTGAGGGTCCTAGCTTCTTATTCACCTAAAATATATAGCCTACTACCACACAGTTCTCAAAAATTTTATTCAAAGTTGCAACAATATGCCATCTCTCTGAGTTGAGAGTTAGTGTGCCTATCGCAATGGATAATCACATTTTTTGAAGCAAGTATCCCAATGCCACGGGTTACCCTCTCCATCGGGTTTGGCATTCTATTTCTTCTGTCCTCTACTGCTAGCTCAACAATATAGGAGGATGATAACAATCTCCATTGGTGGATATCTTCCTTGGGATCTATCTCTCGTAGGTCAATGAGTAACTGGGCCAAGTTCTAGTTGTAGATCTTGGTTCAGTTATGGGGCTAGTTTTTGGATGGCGTGCTTCAAAAATATCTCTCACTCACAACTTGAGAAACTCTCGAAGATAGAGAGTTTAGGCTCCTACAAAAATAAATCCCAAATCCATATCTTACCTTGAGGAATTCTTGACTCATTCCAAGACCTATGTCTAACTACAACCACAACCTTGATAGATGATTTTCTCTTGCTCAAACTCGACTGCAACCAAAACTTGGTTTGTTTCTTTGGTCAAACAATGATGATCATTTAATCTTACTCAACTCCATCACAAAAGTCACTCCATGAGGCCATTGGCTTGAGGACAAGCCAAATAATAGTGGTGGATTCATGTTGGCACACAAAGTTTTGGGATAAAAATTGCATGCAAAAACAAATGTAGTTGTGCATGCACTTCATTTTTGCATGAAAAACCAATAGTTGTGTAGTATATGACACAAGGTGCACATGCCAACACGATTTTTTATAGGCATGTCGGAAATCAAGAATACACTACATGCATGTCAGAATAAAGAAAATAATCTTCGGGAAATATTCTCGAATGATTACTTCAGGAAGTACGAGAGATCATGTAGCAGTAAGGGAATGGGATGGAAATGTAGTTAATATTTCCATTACTCCAAAGAGGCTATGTGGACTGCATGCGGGTGATAGAAGTGTTCGGGAGTAGAAGTCAACAGAGTGAGTGGCATAGAACTAAAAGTGATAGAGGGCCAGAGTAGAGAAGAATACAAAAGGGAGAAACAATGCCAAATAAGGAGTTGTTCAATTAGTCAGTTGGCTAGTCAGTCATCTACTTGATTGCTCATGTTCTGTGAAGAGTCTAGCCATGTTTTGTAATATGTTTGGTTGTGAGTCTGGTTTTGTAATATCGACAGAGTCTGAGAGAAGTGTATAGCTCCATGTAATGAACCACTATGAGAATTTATAAGAGAATATGCCATTGTTAATCTCAATTGATGAGTTGCTTGATATATGTATTGTTAGACAACTGAGAGGGGGGGGGTGAATCAGTTGTTACCGTGCTTAAACAATCATGGTTCTTTTAAACTCTTTGTATAGACACTGAATGATGATCACAATAATGCATGGAAATAAACAATGGCACTTTCAGCATCATTCACATATATGAGAAACACAGAGACAGATATTTCCCGAGGAAACCCATGC
>SNQJ01S0012571.1:67621-90527 GCA_010110895.2 Picea sitchensis | reverse complement strand
CCTTGCAAACCTCCATTCCATACCATGAATAACAACACACATTGTCTTTCTTGTCTTTTAAAGTTTGCTTGGTTGAAATCTTAGTGTATGCTACATCAATGAATTGATGTTTAAGGTACTGATGGTTGCATTACTCTTCAAAGAATCAATGTTAGGCCAATGACAAACACTATGAAGGTGGAAGTGAATGAAGGATAAACATGCTTCATTATTACACAAGAGTACATGAAAATCACATCAAGGTAAGCCCATGAAAGTTTTCAGTTTGAATTTACATTCTCTTGCATATTTATTAATGATTATGAATGCATCATGTCATTGATTTAGGTGTTATATGAATGACTTAGTGAGATATTGGGATAAGAATGTTTACATGGATATTTATCTCACTTGGTAGCATAGGCTTAGGAAATTTCCTGAATCATTTGTCCTTTGAAATTGTTGATGAAAAGTGCTTATGTCATCTCATGAGACCTAGTTGTACTCCTTCTCATCCAATGACTAATCTTGCTTATGTATCTTCCCTCTCTTTAGTGGTTGGTGAATCACTCTGAGATGAGATCAATTATTTTTATAACTGTTGTCATTTCCACATGTTTTAATCATTGCATCCTTGAATATTGCAAGAAGTCTTTCATCAAAAGCATCAATATTACCACGGTGATTTGTGGTGTCATGATCAGATGTTATTCATAGTTCTTTTCTTAGCTCACGGACTAAGAATTATTTCATCAAAAGAATCAATATTACCAAGGTCATCTGTGGTGTCATGATCAAATGTTATTCTTAGCTCTTTTCTTAGCATTCACCGAAGAATCAACTGCAGACACTACAAAGAACTGTCAAAAGTCGAGAAGAACTTAGAACACAAAACAATTTGTTTTCTAATATATTGTATCCTGACAGCATCAAGTCAAGAATCTATAACAATATATATTCTATGGTTATATCCAACAGGTAAGTTCGACATATCAAACACCCCACTCTATCTTATGTACAAAACATTCAACAAATTGTAGGTTTGGTCCTCTTATGAGCTTGAGAACAAGCCACACTTAATTGCAATCTTCAAGAAAAATGATGCTAACAATGACTCAAACTAAAAGCACCAAATATTTACAATCCAAACTCAATCAGTTCAGTCTTATTTAGGCATGGATACCATTCCCATTCCCATTTGAGCAGCAACTAGGAGGTGGATTCCTTTTCATAACACCATTAACAAGACCATTCACAATGCCATTCCCAACACCATTTGATGTAGGCCCATTAGCAAATAGCAACACCAATTACACTGCCATTTTCAAACCCATTCCTTCCGAGAAATGTAGGAGTTTTGTTATTATCATCAACATGTGGACTTCGACCCAAATTGCTTGGTTTTCAAGGGTTCTTCAAATATGAATCAAGTCGTGACATGATGCTGCTAATATAAGGCCTACAAGTAACTCGATTATGGTCATACATTCTCCAAATAAAAACAACTACATTTCATCTACTCAACAAAATGATGCAAATTAAAACACAATTTGGCAAAACATATCCTGTTGAAATTTCAATGAAAACAAGTGCATACTTCAATTACATTTCCAAAAGGAAAAATTAACAGGAGCAAATTAAAATACTCAAACTGCAACATATAGGAAAACTCTGCTTGATCCAGTACACGATATGCACTAGGATGGCCTATTTACGAGAAAAACTATGCATGGTTCCATATGTTTTTCTACTTCCTAAACTACAAATACATGAGACTAGAGGATCCATGTCATGACACACGGGGGAGGAATACTAATCCTACAATAACTAGAGATAGAAACACAAGGCATTATAATTTAGAACGAGAAGGTGCTTCCATTGTTGAACTTAGATCAGGTACCGAGGTCAAGCCCAGTAACAAAAGTTAAGTCTTAAACCATATAATATAATTCACTCAAGGGGAATCATTTAGGAGTTAACAAAAATCTTGCAATGCAATGTAAATTTTATTTCACGTGTTCCAAAGATAATAGCTTATGAGGGTAGATATACAGGAAACTAAGAAGACAACATGATGCTTTGAATGGTATATTAGTAATGGGGACATAATATCTCACAACATCATCAAGGTGCTTTGACAACCAAAAATAGATAGGGTGCCTAGGGCAGGCCCAGTAAGAATAGTAAACATGAATTTTTTAATTGATCAAGGACAAATTAACATGCGCAAATTAAACTACTCAAACTGCAACATATAGGAAAACTCTGCTTGATCCAATACAAGATATGCACTAGGATGGCCTCTTTGCAAGCAAAACTATGCAAGGTTCCATATGTTTTTGTATTGCCTAAACTACAAATATATGAGACTATAGGATCCATGTCATGACACAGGCGGAGCAGTACTAATCCTACAACTAGAGATAGAAACACAAGGAATTATAATTCAGAACGAGTAGGTGCTTCCATTGTTGAAGTTAGATCAGGTACTGAGGGCAAACCCAGTAACAAAAGTTAAGTCTTAAACCATATAATATAATTCACTCGAGGGCAATCATCCAGGAGTTAACACAAATTTTGCAATGCTACAATGTAAATTTTATTTCACGTGTTCCAAAGATAATAGATTATGAGGGTAGATATACGGGAAACTAAGAAGACGACATGATGCTTTGACTGATATATTAGTATTGGGGACATAATAGCTCACAACATCATCAAGGTTCTTTGACATCCAAAAACAGATAGGGTGCCTAGGGCAGGCCCATTAAGAATAATAAACGTGAATTTTTGAATTACTCAAGGAGGTTAGTGTCTTTGGAGACTATTTTGGTCTGTATGGACAAAACTCAGGCATTATCCTTCTACAAAAAGGTGACATAATCAAATGATTGGGTGTTCATATGGGATTCCAACCAATTCAGAATCAGGACCGGCTTCAATTCTGGATAAAATTTGGTGGTCCATGGAAAGTTGGCCCATTAGATGTCTAAATATTTCGAGGGCAGTGATGCTAATATCCACCTTGAATCAGATTCCCATATTACATATGTCCATTATTGTGGGCCCTAAAACTATTATAAAAAAAGGTTAGTTGAGACCTATCAATTTAGGCTTCTTGTGATCTTCTCTTCAATCTAGTGATTGCAACATTAAACCAATAATCTAATCCACAGTATGTGCATGCACCCATCCAGTATGGTGAGATGGAAATTAGAGATCCATGGTGATTTCATAACTCAAGGGAAGAAAAAAAGATGTTGGACTTAACTTCTGAAGATAATTTGTGGATGCAAGGCATCTTGTCCAAATATTTGAACAATTGTCCTTTCAAGATCCTTTCTTTCATAGATCTCCCCAAGGACTACTTAGTGTATTTGGAGGCTAATGTGGTCTATATGGACAAAACTACTTTTGGACATTTTCATTAACCAAGTGATGAAGTAAATACATGGAAGAATAAATGGAGAGGGCTAGGTCACATGCCCCTGGAACATGAACCAAGCATTCAACAACTTAATTTAAGGGATAACGGGTTGTATATATGATTCAAGATAAGGTCATATCTCATAGATGTGAAAAAACCAAAAACCTAAAAACCTAATTTTGGTTTTCCCACCTTTTTCTACTAGGTCCCACAGACCCTCCTACACTTTATCATCGCTGGAAAAAAACTAAAACAATTCACAATGATCTTTTACAAGTGTGATTGTTGTTGGTGTTGTGTAGTGGTTTGGTGTTGGACACTCGTTTGGTAGCTGAAATCTCATAACATCAGTAGATTTGCAGTGTGTTTCATTGGATTCAACAATGACAATCCCTTGATACAAAGAGGACCTCATTCTTTTATGTTTTTGAGGTCTTTTCACCCTTACCAGGAACTCCCATCCCATCACTAGCCTTATTGGGAAAAGTCATCAAGCTAGTTGCAGGGGAACTTCTCCTTCATTGGACTTGCAAAGGATTTGGCTTGCAGTTTGAACCTAACAAAGGAAATCACATGTTGTTTTAGATTTACTTGAGTGGTCCTATGTTGACTACTGCTTCTCATTCTAGTGGCACACACTGTAGTTGTATAAAACATTTCCTTTTGAAAGCTCACCCTTTTTTTCTTTTGTTTAACATGCATTTATTCTCCAACCATGATCTTTCAAATGTTTCAGATATGAACAATATTGAATAATCACTGAATTTGTAATGTGTTTATCAATATCAACTTATAAGTAAAATGTCCATATGCAGCTATGAGAGTTACACATTTACAAAAGGAAGGATAGGGTTGCATATATCCACAATCATAATATATGTGATCCTTTTCCCTGTTGATTTGAATATTGTTCTCCTATGAATTTAAAGGTAAATTCGTCCCAGAATGCCAATGGAATGTAGGAGAGATGGACACACACTGGTGCTGACACAAATTTTTTTGTTGGATTAAATTCTAATGACCAGTGATTAATATATTGCTCTGTTGCACTCATGAAATATGGACTGGATCTAAATATAAGGTCTCTCTATTCTTTAGAGTGGAATTGGAAAACATGGTAACTCCTTCCACATGCAAAGAAAGAGGGTTTCCCATGCACATCGGATTTGCAAGAGTCTATGATACATTGTTCTATTGATAAAGGGACGGTCCATAAACACATGAACTTACCTATCAAGGTGTGTGCTGAGATAATCACTATCTTTTGAAAGGGTTGGGGGATTAAAAAATTTAGCTAGGGTTTGAGTCTACCTTCTTCACAAATCTGGAGACAGGGGGCACTATTAAGTGTCTACATGTTGTTCTCAAGGTGTTTTTACTTTATCATGTCATGCTTTAGAAGATCTGTGTAGTCATGATGACAATTGAAGAGGCACAATGGTGATGATAGTTTTGTGGCACATCGTGATGAGTAGGTTTTGTAGCAACAGATTAGCAATAGGTTCTACAACAACATATTCATCAGCATCTTTTTCAATAGTCTTCGGGTCTTCATGGTGCACTTAACATAATAGTGGGGGTGCAACAATGGTTATATAAAGGTGGAGAAATTATGGAGGAGGGTACAACCTCAGTCTTTTCCATATTAGGTTGGTGTCCAGAATAAGTAGATTAGCTTCATTTCATATTTAGAAGTTTTTTTTCTATTTTGAGTTTTCTTTTCCATATTTAGGAAAAGTGATTGAATTAAGTGTATTTCCAATTCTATAAGGGGATCCTAGTCCCAAAGATAGAATTGGGGTGCTTTGCATGGTTTGGTATTTTGTAGTTAAGGTGAAGGTTCCTAGGAGCTCGAGGTCTCATGCATTGTAAACCCTAGTCTACTTCTCTATATAAGTAGGAAGGGAATCTCTTAGAACATACACAATGAAAATTTCTAATGATTACTTTGGTACAATTGTTTTTATTTAGTAAAGAAAACAAATGTGATTTAAGTTGTGTAGACTTTGATTGAACTTGTTGTTACAATGTTCAGTTAGGTATATTTTTGTAGATCTAGCATGCCCACAACAATTTTGAGAGTTCTTTAAGTTTCTGCTATCTAGGGTTTATGTTTGCAAGTTTCCTTACCGTGAATATGAAATTTCAACATTCAAGCATGTTATCTAAAATATTATTGAATCCATGTATGGAGGGTGTTGTTGCTTGTGAGAGGGAGTTGTTAGAGGGTTTTAGTGGGTGTGATTCCCAAGGGGATTCAATGATTTAAGTGATTTGGACTTGAGAGAGGTTGGTGGGTGAGATTCCCATGATACTCAAATGATTGGAGTGGTTTATATAGAGCATCTTATTTGAAATTCTCTAGGATCCATGTATGGAGTATGCTTGGTGTTGTCTGTGAGAGGGTGTTGTTGGAGGATTTTAGTGGGTGTGATGCCCTACTTTCAATTATTGGAGTATTGTTCCCTTAACCTACGACAGGTTCAGGACATGTGAGAATTCACATTCGAGTGGATTTGTTTTCTGGGATAGGCACAATGAACATATGATAGGTTGCTAATTTGTTTTTGACTGGTTTTTTATTATTCCAAGATTCTTTGAGGTACGTGAAAAGCATGTATGGTAGGATTCCATGATGGAGTAGTATCCTTCCAACTTTGAAGAGATTTCAAAGCAGGTATGGCATGATGCCATGATGGAGGGGTATTCTTCTAGCTTTGAGGAGGCACATGTGGAAAACGTATAGTGAGATGCCATAATAGAGGAGTATTCTTCTAAATTTTTGGCACATGCAGAGAAAATATGGTGGGATGCCATGATGGAGGAGTATATTTCCATATTTTAGGTAGAACATGTAGAGCATGTATGGTAGGATGTTGTTTGGGAGATTGTTCTAAAATCCTCCATGATTTCAAGCATGTTGTTGATTTTAATAGTGAAGAGTCTAAGTCCATATTTGGTGGTAGAGGATTTGGTAAAAAAGAGGGAGATAACCTTGTTGAGACTTGTGTTTTATTTTCAATAGTTTTAAAGGTACATGGGTGAGATACCTATGATTATATATTGAAGATACTTTCCTATGAGGTTGACATGAAGGACCTTTTTTGCTGCAATATTTCATTGTACTCAAGAGATTTCGGAGTACAGAAAGGAGAAATGGTCTTGGTTTATATTCCTTTAAATTCATTGGTGGTTGACATTATTTTGAATCCCCTGGTAAAGGTTAGGTTCGACATACTATGATAAAATATTAGTGTGGTGGAGAGAACCTTCCTCATAAAGAGAGAATGACAGAGTTTAAATGGTGTTCTGAAGATGTTTCTCCTTTAGCATGGATTGATTCAATATATTTGTATAGTCATGATGATAATGGAGGAGGTGCAACATTTTTTCTAGTGTTATGGCATAGTGTTATGAGTAGGTTATACAATAAAAAAATTATGCATGAGTAGGCTTTGCAACATCAGATTCATCAACAACACTTTGCAATCTTCGTATCTTCATGGTGCACTGAGTAGATCAATGATAGTGCAAGTGTGGTTATATAATGGTGGAGAAATTTTGGAGAAGTTAGAGGGTGCATGCATGTGCTAACCTCAACCTTTTCCAGGTTAGGTTGTTGTCCAAAATTAGTAGATTAGTTTCAGTTCAAATTTAGAAGTTGTTGAGTTTGCTTTTCAAGTTTTAGGAAAAGTGCGTTAATTAAGTGTATTTCCAGTTTTAAAGGGGGTGTTATCCTAAAGATAGAAGGGATGCACTTTGCATGGTTTGGTATTCTATATTTAAGGTGTGTATTCCCAGGATCCTAGCACATGCATGCAGGATATGTGCTCCATTCTAGGTGCCTAGGGTTACAATTGTGTACATTGCAAACAATTTTGTGCTACCCTTAATGGGATTAAAATGAGTGATAAGACTTTGAATATGCATCGTACTATTGCCATGTATGGATATACATGATGGAATAATATCCCTTACTTAATATACATCTCTTATTGTTCATGCTTACTTATGGAAGTCTAACTATGACTATCTCTTATTCTAAGACCTAATTTATGCCCAACATTTATTAGAAATTTATGTTTCCCTTTACCTTTTTATAAGACAATAAAAATATAAGGGATACAAGAGACCTTTGTTCCTTGGAAAGGGGTCCCTTTTTAGTACAAATGGATGATTAGAGAGGAATTCATGCATGGAATGTGACCTATCAATATTCTTATACTTTTGTAGTTATTGAAGGATAGAATTATATGCGCTCCTATTTAGAACATCCTATGATGAACTTGTTTGAAGGGTCATTTCATAAATGATGAATCAATAATTAAGAACCCATAATAGAAGTGGTAGAGAAAATATTAAAATATCATGAGCTTGACATAAGTGGTGGTCATGATCAACTCATATGAACTTTGTGGTGAAATATCACCGTGGTGAAATATCATCAAAATTGATAGAGGGATATGCAAGAGTGTACAATGAGAACCTTGAAAAACATAACCGTTAATGCTTGCAACATCATCTAGAGGATGGAAAAATCATGTTTCTTTTTCCAAATATGTAAAACGAGTATATAACAGTTTAATGAATACATTTTCATATTATTATATATGGTTTTATACTTTATCAAAAAATTCGCCAAGACTTTACAAGGTTTTATAATTCAGTGAAAGATTCTCCAAGATTTACAAGAGTTTATAGTTCAGTGAAATATTCGTCAAATTTTTACAAGATTATATAATTGACTAAAATGTTCGCCAAAAAAATATATATACATATTATATTGTTGATAAAATAGCCTTCAATTTTTCCTATGTATCATGGGGATTCACCCATTTATTATACATATAAATTTAGGGGGGGTTCTTAAAATCACCCCTGCTCTTCTTTGAACAAGGGTACATTTTGGAATCCCACAAACCATTGTCTCATATCAGGACA
Source organism: Picea sitchensis (assembly GCA_010110895.2). NCBI lineage: Eukaryota > Viridiplantae > Streptophyta > Pinopsida > Pinales > Pinaceae > Picea > Picea sitchensis. The sequence goes on along the minus strand of SNQJ01S0012571.1, from coordinate 82,180 downwards.
ATCTATTTCTTAGCACATTCTGGTCAAGCCTCTCGTCACTACTGGACACCAAAATCACCAAATCCACGACCTTCCACCCCTAGACAGATGGCCAAACCAAGGTCGTAAATCGAATGATCTTGCATATCCTGCGCATGTATAATTCCAAGAACCCTCGCACATGGGATGAGAGTCTCCCCTATGTTCAACATAGCTACAACCGAGCCTTTCATAGCTCAACCAACCACAACCGCTTTCAAGTAGGGTTGGGATTCCAACCATTGGGTCCCATAGATGTTGCACAACCCCTTGTGGTCACCTCGGTCGACTCATCTCCTGCTCCAACCAATGTTGAAAAAGCCACCTGATTCATTGAGTGGATCTATCACATCCGCCAAGAGGTTGAGGATATCCTACAGAAGTCCAATGACAAGTACAAGCAACACCATGATCAACACCGGGTGCCACATAAGTTTCAGGTGGGCAATAAAGTTTGGTTTCATTTACGGAAAGAGCGCCTTACAAGACCCCATCAGAAGCTTCGCCCACTCCATTATGGGTCGTACACAATCACCAAGGCTATGGGTGATAATGCTTTTGAGCTCAACATTCCTCCTTTCCTTGGCTTGCACCCAATGAAAAACATGGATATCCTTTGACCGTATTTCCCACCATTATTGGACACCTCAGAGATAATAGAACAACTGACACCAATAGAGCTCAACCCCGACTGCATAAAACATGCATCCAGTGATCAGATTGTGGACAAACAGATCAAGGGCACCCTCCAACAAAGTATCTAACTTTATCGAGTTGTCAAAGCAGGGCAGCTTCTGCACCAAGGCAAGTGGCTCACCTAGGGCCAAATTCAACATAAATTTCCTCATTTTATGGGGGAACTAAATGCAATGGAGACCATTGCTTCCTAAGGGGGGAGGATTGATCCAGATGGATTTCGGTGGCCTCCCACCTATTCCAACTGACTCATTTTGGCACTTTTCCAGTTTGGTAATTTTTTCCCTAGTTTTTGGGTCCCTGACTTGCGGGGTCGTTTTGAGGCCCTAAACAACATTTTTTAGGGCTCACCACAGTCAAAATGAGCTTTGATAGATAGCTCAAAAATGTGTAGTCCTCAGATAGACCTTTCCAAGGGGCTATCATGCGCCTGAAACAAAGATCGTATGCAAAAGTTACGACCCTGGGAAGTTGGTGTACTAACTTACCCAAACGGGGCCCACATGACTTTTGTCGCTTCATCTCCTAGGGTTAGGTTTTTTGGATGTATAGGGTTTTTGACATTCCTGTTTTATTGTAAAAAGGCCTTCAAGGCCTCATTGTAATCATATTTTTGCGAATGATCGCAACTGTCACATCTCTTCTCAAAGATAGCCGCCACCATTCTAGCAAGCTTGTTTCCACTGCATTTTACAGTTTCAGCTTATTTCCTTATTGAATAGAAACCAGTTTTACTATATATTTGTTATTATGTGTTAAGCATATTTTGAAAATAATATGTATTCATTTTTTTATGCAAATATATTCTCGATCAAGCATAGAGATGAACTTGAGAGCCTATAACTTTCCAAATGTTGAATAATAAAGAGCCTAGTTTGAGTCAAAAGAATGTTGGTTTTCCTGTTTGGATTTCCAGAGTAAATTCTAAGTTTATGTGCGATGATTGTTTTTGGTTGCATTTTTTATGAATGGTAAATGGTGTGCATTGTAACTTAATGGATGTTTGATTATTGTTTAGCAAAGAGAATTATGTGCCATTTATTATTTGAGTTTGTTTTATATTAATATTGTTTGCATTTGTTTTATATCAAGAAACTTGACTAAAAAATCTTTAAACACACATGTACATTGATTAGGAAGTTGGAAATCAATGTCACTCCTTCAAGAGGCGTTGTTATTTATTTGGGGGTCTCTAATTTCATTTTAGGAGTCGTGGGCACATTGTCGACTTGTTGGGGCATTTTTCTTTTTCCATAAATCATAGATGGATTATCTATCGAAGTATGGGTTTGTTGGGGAATTCATTAGCTATCCATGATGCATAGACATGTTCTTACAAGTTCACCCACTACAAATTCCCCCCCTAAATTTTCCTCTGTCATTGGATGTCCAACTTGAATTAAAGACATTTTTAGTTGATGTGGGATTATCAAAATTTCCCTTGGGCATTTGTATGTGTTGTGGATTACCGAAAATGTCCTTAAAATGGTTTTTACATGTTGTGGGTTGTCAAATTCGACCTCTGAGTTGTTCTCTCTATTTTTGGTCGATCTGACTCACCCATGAGTATTTTGAATTCACCAAGAGTTATTTTTCCCTTTCCCTATTTGGTCGACGACAATTAACAGTTGACGAGATCCATCCTCTGATCAACTGGGATTCTGTCTGGATGATTTGGTTCATTTGGTTGATCAGACTTCCATCTGACTCGATTTGGTCGAATTTCCTTCCGTCCGACTCAACTTGGAAGACTTTCATTACTTCTGACTCGACTTCTGGTTGTTCGATGTCTGTTCATTTGGATGATTCAACCTGGAGTGGTTGACTAGTTTTGTTTCTTGGTTGAATCGACTTTATCTTTCCAGTCGAGTTTTTATAAGCTGATGAGAACTATGAGTATAGTTGTTTCGAAGAGGACTACGTTTCGGTGAGACAGGTAGGATATAAGCCTCTCATTTATGGATCCAACTGTGATTCAAAAGATGGGAAATTTGAATTCTTAGAAGGAACTAGTTCCTTATCTAAATTAGAAGTATTAGTTCATGATGTTATTTTGTTCCACCTAGAGGAGCATCAACTACCACAACCTCCTTCAGGGAGGAAATTTATGGCTCCATTATTATATTTTATCCTCTATGAAGGAGTGGATTCCCCAATCAATATTTGTGGGTCTTGATTTATCTTATTATGATCAAGGTTGGTCTCCAAACTCGGTTCCTCCCAAAAATACCCTCTCTTTGTTTTTTATTTAGTTCATTTTTTCTTTGGAGGATGAGCACAAGCATGCAAACAAGTAGCATGTCTTGTAAGAATAAATATCATGTACCTAAATACTATGTTCTCATAATCCAAGACCTGTGTGTATTTAAAATTATCCCATGTGAGAATCATTTTGTCTAAAAACCCCTACAAAAGTTTATTTCAACAGAAATACGTACGTATGTGCATAAACCCACCATATATATCTCAATATTTGATTATATGTGAGTGCCCAAAGCATTCCCAATATCCTCAAAAATCGATAAATACCAAAAATTAATGGAAAATTGTGAAGACAAACCCAAATTGACATTGTAATAACTAAAACAGTGTTAGGATCAAATTTGGTATCCAACGAGTTATAAAGGTCCTGCACTTCCCCAAAACCAAGGACCTGCCTCAAGCACTTATTGTTAATCATCATGATCATAAAATTGAATACAAAAAAAATCCCTTGGAGCATAGGGAGATTTCCCAGATCCTTGTCCAAGTTGAGTGAATCCACTGAAACAATGATGATGTAGGATGCCAATACCCATTAAATCTACTGATAATCAAGTCTTTTTCATATAGTGAATGTAGATAAGTTACCTCTGAAATTGTAATCTCCACCAACAACACCTTTATGATCATGCTCCTTTCTATAACCACTATAAATACGAGAAGGCTTTGAAGCATTTGAATTGGTGGAGTTGTTTTTACAACATCTTTAAATTACATAGGTTTGGAAGTTGAAGGAATCGTTGAACCCACAATTCCTCTGCTCAATCATAACATTAAATTGATAATGGAATCTTTGTTAAAATTGTAGTTAGATAATATATTTTAATCCTCAATTTGTTTACCAAATATATTAAACACTATTAATCCATAGGGACTCTTTGTGAGCACACCAATTTCCACTTTAGATAAAACACACAATCTACATAATGCACCCAAAAGCATATGTTTTTTTCAAAGAAATTCATAACCATAATCTAAATTTCTACCTTCCTTACCTAAAAACAATTAAACACCTTGCTTGCAAAATTTTTGTCAAACACTTCACTTGCACACTTTTAATCAAACACATGCCAAGTATTCACAATAAGTTGACACAGAATGTGTATTACATTTTTCCAAACAAAGTCTAGGCTTGATGAATACTTTGACCAAACACTTGCCAAACGAACATAGGGAACAAAATTTCATCCAATTGGTTGAATTATGGGAAGGAAACCATGGGATTCTATTGCAAGTATTCCTTAATCGATGGCTAGCTAAATGACAGGGTAAACTTCATCCAAAATATGTTGAAGAACCTTCAAACATGGTTCGAAACATGCCTTAATACAAGATTCACTATATGCATCATTATCCTCCAAGCACAATGCAATGTCTTCGTCTCTCCAACAGATAAAGGTAGGTAACCCTATTAATCGAAAGTGTTCATCCACCCTCCATGGGTGACTAGGGTTTCACCATGTATGTCGATTCCTAACAAAGGTATCGAAAGGAACTACAATATTCTCAGACTTCTTTGATGTTTCATAAATCATTGGTTGTGCCTTCACATTTTCTAGACACTCGTTGAACAATGAAGTAAGATCTATTTTCACTAAGAAAAGCAGCAACATGACACAATCCTTGTAATTTTTTCTCAAGATGGATTCAAAGGAATTGGAGAAATTTTCAAGGGTTGCAGTAATCTGATTAAAACCTATAGTTTCTCATCTCAAAACCAATTAATTTTACCATTATAAATCAATCTTAAAAGTTAATTTAGAAACATTAAACTCATATAAATCATCTACACAATTGGTCTTTTTATTTTTCTTTATTTTTATATAAACGATCTTTGTTTTCCTCCTTAGGGGTCATTGAAAAGACATAAATTTATATATGGAAACAATTATATACATTGATCGCAATTTAATAAAGATAAATAGTTATATAGCTTTGAATCGATGATCAAGTGGTTGTGCTATGATGGACCAATTGCAAACTTATATCGAACAACTAGATTATTATGGAACGATTGCAAACCCTTGTTGGATTAACTTCAAAACTACCGAATCACAATTGTGAGGTGGCATACTTAGTAAGAGGAATTCATGTTATATATCACAATGTTCATTGTTAAACTTATTCCATATTGGGAAATTTAAACTAATTCTAATCCTATATGAATGTGTAACCAAAATGGATGAATTTATACCTATTCTCAGCTATAATACAATACAAAATATTCTAGTGTTGTCTACTTATCTATTCCATTTCTAGTGTTGTCTACTTATCTATTCCATCAGTGGAGAGAAAGTATTCACATCGATGAAGAGGAAGGAGGGGAGAATATAAGTTGCTTTTAAATTTAAGGGAGTACAATTAACATTGAATATGTAGAATTACTTCCCCTTAGTTAAGATCTCAATATGTCACTTGCAAAAATTGAACTTGGGTGGGGAAGATAACAATCATTCCTCCCAACCACCAGAGCCCAATTAACATCATTTATGTATATGTGTATGTATAAATAAAATAATAAAAGTTAGATAAATTTATTTAGTTGTGTTCTTAGAATACTTTTGTAGTTGTAAAATCTCTTTTTATAGTTCATATTAATTATAAGATTCAATAAATAATAAAATAATAGAAAAAAAAAAAATTCATATTCGCTTATTAAATTTGACATTGTATTTTGAAATTTATTTTTAAATATTTTGACCTTGAGACATTATTTCCTCACAGTTCACATGTTTATGTATTATAAAAACTTAAATATAAAATATTGTAACACTTATTCCAATCTTTGATTGTCTCATAATATCAATTTTTTTTAAACAACTCATCCTTTCTTTTTAAAGAAACTGAGATTTTATATTATATGTAATCCGTCGTGCTAGAGAGAACAACAATATCCAAAAAATCTGTTAGAAAAAATTGACAAAGAGATATAAAGTCTATATCTCCTACTATCATATAAAATAGATATAAAAGTCTAGGGAACATTTGTATGAATTGACTACAATATTTCTTGATGAACTGTTCAAGCAAAATAACAATTTTTTAATACATCATATGACATAAGGGTCATTATCATTTGCTTCCTAAATTCCACTATGCTGCGAAGATTCTTCTTCAAGCTCCATTGGTGTTTCTTCAAGGTTCTTGGTCTTTGAATGCCCTTTAATTTCCAACATAAACATGAGAATATTCTTTCTCATTTCCTTCTATGTTCAATTATGCATTATCCTCCACCATTTGGATCAAATTACCATCTTCGTCAACTTTCTGCGCCACCAACTCATTGTTGTCCAGTTGTACATCATCATGGATCTGATTTTCTGGGATGATATATTTTTCTACGAGCTCAACACAAGTGTGAACCACTTCCTATTGTATACAAACCCTGTGATCTTCATTGTTACTAATAATCTCAACATCTTCCATAGGAAGACCAAGACTTTCTTCAATAAGTCTCTATGAAAAACATAATTCTTTTATTTTGTGGACTAGGGGAAACCAATCCAATGAATCATGATCCCACCTTGCATGAAATGCTTCCAAAAATTCTGCAAAAGATGAAAACACGCCTTTGTCCCATATTTCATACCAATTCTATGTAGACTCTCTCAAATTTATCATTAAAAATTTGATCATGACATCCTCATGGAAGGAGTCACTTTTCTTACAGAATGTGATAAAGGCAGAGACATGCTTTACAACTGAGTCCCCATATCCACAAAACATGGGAAAGTCCCCCGATAGACCTATATGATTGTAGGGAAAACCCCTCATACCTGAAAATTCAACCAAAGTATAACATTATCCTAACCATGGAAGGAGCTCCTCCATTTTTAATCGTAAAATCCCGAAGTAAGGCTAAAATGAAAATATGGGATTAAAAATATATATATGAATACCACAATAAAGTCACCAATACATACCTTACTTCTTACCTTGGAGAGGGGCTTCTTATAATGTACCTCTTTATTATGTTTTGTTCGAGTGGAGTCACCAGATGAGATCCTGCAAGTTATTTAATAAAAGTAATAATCTCACCAACATATAAAACAAGAAAAAATTACCCAGATGATGTCGTTGGAGAAACCAGGTCAAATGACCTTGCTCCCTAGGAACAACACCAAAAAATGTTACCGACCAAACTAGCAGCCTCATCAAGGTCCCTAGAGGTGCTAAGGTGGTACCACGTAGGAAAACTTCTCAATGTCACCATGACACAAGTCCTTCCTTGTTCAAGCCCAACTCCTACAATAAAGGACTTTAGGGATCTTCCCTAACACATCAACTTCACGCAAAATCAAATAGACCAGTGCCTTAAACAATAATGATATAAAGTTAGGAGTTAATTATTTAATATAGTTGATCTAAAATGATATATAGAAAATCTAAATAATGCATATAAATAAATGAAACCCACTCTAAAGGTGTGAGATAAATCAATACAATAGTGCAAAAGAGTGGTGAAAATCCCTTACCAATTTCTCGGATCAAATACTTTCTATTCCTCTTGGTAATGTGGTTATTCTTAACTTATTTTTTGTCGTCCTAAGTTTTAGATCTACAAAATGTGTAAATAGACCACAAAACATCAAGAAAAATGGCCTTTTGGAGGCCTCCCACAAGTGATAAACACCTTAGATCACTAGATTTGTGGGATAAGAAGCTAGGGAAACAAGGTATTGATGATTTCCTATGCCCACAGCTTTGGATCTGCAACAAATTTGTTATTTCCAACAAGTTGGAAATCACTATGCATGTTTGCGGTTCAAATCCTCCTAAGGTCTAATCCCATAAAATATTTCAGCCAACAAATTGCTCTGATTTGGATGGAAATTTGTTGATATATTCCCAAAAAAACGATATCACCTTGGAAAACAAATCTATAAATAATACATGGGTTTCTTGAGTTATGTACTTACTTGGACTCCATGTACGAGGGATGAACTTGGTAGATCCGATGAATGTTTTGTTGTTGCAATGTATAGATCTTCACAATTCCTCCAAATACCCTTGTGAAATATACAACGTATTGTAGAAAACCAAAGGGTAGATTATCTTGTGGTAAATATGAATCCTTTATGGAAAAATCCCGAAGATCTACTAGCTAGAAAGATGTAAATTTTAATGCAAGCTAGGGTAAAATATTTTTGTAATTTTATGGTTTTATAAAACAAAAAATGAAAGAGATTTAGAATTTTTTTAATAATGATGGTTGAAGTATGTGAGACTTATTTTACCTTTTGCTCTTACCTCTAACATGGAGGATCACGATCACAACCCCTCCTAAGTCGGCTTTGGTATTTGGACAAGAGTTTGAGTTTGTAGTCGAAACGACTAATCACCCCCAATTCTTGTATAGAATAGTTAAATCACTCTTAAATATTGCTAAGAAATCTTCCAATGGGAATGGTTTCCAACCAATGGATCAAATTTGACGCAAGTGAGATCTTTTTTTATGTGAAGATACTCCCGACAAGAGTTTGTCCACACTTAGGGTTTGAAACACCATACACCAATAAAAGAAGATGATGGGATGAGGAGTCCAAAATCATTTCTTCCACGTGGTTGCATAACCCCTCAATGGATAGAACCACTTTATATTGCAAATGAAACAATCACAACCAATATTCTATCAAGCACAATAACCCCTTAACCAAGAAATAAAAGCATAGAAGAATCGACCAACAATGTGCTAGAAAATAAAAGTTCAGTAATATGGCATTATGATCTCACAAATTATCAACAACCTAAATGGGAGGAGGGTATATCCTTTTATAATTTTCCTTGTAATGGCATGTTTCCCTCTCCCATTTAAAAAAAAATTCTTGACTTGTCATCTACAACCCGGAGACTAAGTCATTCATAACAATAATAATTTCTACAATGAAAAACAATTTTTACTCAATAAAAATCCCAAATGATGGGTTTGGTTTGGCTCAATGTTTACATGGTTGTCCTAATGTTCCATTTAATTGGCCAAAGGTTGACTTGAATAATTCCATGGCTTGGTTAAAGAGTGCAATGATAAATTTGAAGGGGGTCGATTTAAATTAATGTGAGGGCCAATTAAACTCAACTCATGGGAGAAATTTGACTCGCCGCTCACTCGTTGACTTTAAAAATGTGCCCAATGGTTGGGAGAAATGGTTGGAAACTTTTCAGACAGTAGGTTAATTTAATTTATTACAGACCATTTTAATTCATTAAGGAAACGATTGGATTTGGATGGATTTCTAAAAGTTCATCTCCACGTCTTACTTTGACCCACTTTCCTTTGATTTAATCCATGACTTCTTAGAATGACGACTTGATTTATGGCTCACATGTACACTGAGTACAAAGGAGACTTTCTTAGAGTGTTGGTGGCTCCCTTTTTGGAGATGGTGGCTAGGCTTAAACTCATTTGGAAGCCATGTCCCTTTAATTTGTTCTAAATTTTTAGAAAGGGGCTCGACTCATGTGAGCAACCATATGAGACAAAGGAGGGGGGCGACCCCCTTTCATAACTTTATATGTGCTAAGTTAAAGAATGGCCCCATCACTTTATTTTAAACTTTGGATAAGGGGGGGCTTTATAATGTTATTTAATAGCTCTTTGAATCACTTAGAATATAATCTTTAATAGTCTCTTTTAATTTGCCCCCTTAGTCTGGTTTTGTCGAATCCACATAAAACACATTGGAATAAAGGATTATGAGACATGGGTTTTGTCTGAGGCATGATTAAATTCACCTCTTATGTTAGATATATTCTTGCATGACAATGATTGGCTCTATTTTGCCACATTTATCCTGTAAGTATGCATGAATGACCCTTTGCCAATTGATTTTTTCTTATAACCCGATATTTTTCCAAAATTTCAACATGGCATGTCAAGCACACATGATTACGGCCAATTTGATCCCTTGTTGTATTTTCGACCCCGGGACCCCATGCATCGAAATTTGTGATCTTCCTAAAAAAATGTGATATGTTGTGAATTGTGAGACTCCCATGCTGAGAACTGTAAAATGAATAATTCACCGAGGCCAAGAAGATGCATATAGACTCTACACAATTGACCATGTGGGAAATGGAATACGTGTGCAAGACCATGGGATGGACTAGACTTACATAGTGTGATCACCCCTACAAAGTACCTGGCTCCCAAAAACCATGTAACCCAATAGATCCATCTCAATGCCTCCAATCCTATCCAGGATGAAAGGAATTGAGAATGGGGACTAGAGGGACCAAGAATGGTCAGCCACAAAGGCCCAGGAGTCCACATACAAACCATCCACATGGCCTACAAAGATTCTAACTTGCATCATCATGGGATTACAATGGTGTAGCCAATAAAATCATAGGGTACCTCCCTAGGAGGTAGCAGGGCCCAAGGAAGTACACTCTTCTAGATCATGATCTATGGATCCATAAATAAATTTATCAATAACAACACCTGATTCATATTATATATATGTTTCATGAAAGATCAAAGCTAACACAATTCAAGTTAAGCTATAAATATTAAAACTGATAAAGTTTTCAAATACATGTTCATGCTTTGGGTGAGGTGGTTGAGGTGAAAAAGATGTTGTTTGACTTCATCCTAGTGCTAGTGGTACTCTACCCTATATTTAGGCATGGAAGGAGAAATCATTCATCTAAGAGGATAATAGATTACTAATTTACCAATATCACAAGATGACATGTGGACCAAAATAATGTTGTATATATCATGATTTTGGTAATGGAACTAGTGTCGGGTGTGTTATGGTGGTATATAACAATATAAATAAGATATGTTGTGCCTACTTGTATATCAGGCCCTCGATAACTATGTTGTGCAGATATCTAGAAATATTAATTCACTCTTATCTTTATTTCAACTTGCTTAAATATAACTAAATAAATTGACATATAGCCAAATACATGTTCTAAATAAAACAATGAATTGAATGATATAATATAGCTAGTGTAATACGAATAAATATATGTGTGTGCACACAAGTATGTTTGGTTGTAAGGAAGCTAATAAAGATCAATATTGTATTCTGAACAAGAATAGATGCAAGAACTCTCACATAATTTCCTCTTATGCAATCAAATATTTATAGCTATCCAAATCTATAAACTATGCTAATTGGGTCCATAGGTCGACCCCCAAGTAATTATAGCTATTATTATTTTACATCATTTCAATACAAGTTAATGTGTGCAAACACAACACAGTCAAACTAACTAGCAAGTTTTACATAACATCATCAAATATAATGCATAACATAGGGTTGCATGGGACTTTCTACCCAAGCTTATAATTTGGGATTGATAGGGATAAGGGAAAGATTGAGAAATTTTCCCAATGTGCATATATGGTGTATGTTATGCTTATCATTATTTATTTGGTGTTGGGTTCATAAGATTTGGTATCAAAGTAGGTGATTCTCAATTTCGGAACCTTCAAAGAGTACTCTTAACTATTAATGTCATAATTTTTTCTAGGGACTGCTATAGTGAATGACTCTTGAAATAAAAAAATAAAAATACATCTATGATTATCACCAATCAAAAGTTCATCATAGCTAGTGTAAGAATCTATGATATATCGTTTGTATAATTTATGGTTCACTAAATTGAGAATAGATAAATATTATAATATCCAATTATAGTTATATAAGATTCATATAAAAGAAGACAATTGAGATATTATAGGCTCAAAGTGGACATCTATTAAAGTGAAAATCTAAGAGATATGTTCATGGGGGTTTTCTTATTGGGAAAAGTGGGGTGTTGTTATTATCCCCATTAGGGTTTAATTTACCAAACTAAATGCTCACCCCTGATGTGTCATATTATCTATAGAGTTATGCATACTCATGTGATTCAGTCCAAGTTCACATCCTGAGTGAATTTGGTGGAGTTGATACCCCACACATTGAAATATTGTAACTATGAAGAATATTCTAATTATTGAGTTATTATCATGTATATCAAATCCCCTTTTGTGGATTTATCATGTCGGGAATTATGTATGAACCAATCCCATTTTGTGGATTGGTCAAACCCTAATTAAATGGTGGTATTTGAGAAGTCGTCCCCTAGGGATAATTAAAGTGTCTTCAACCATTAGTTTAAGAAGTTGGCCCTGCTTGGTGAAGTGACATAACCCTAGTGCCCCTCAACTAGTATAAATAAGAGAGGAAGGCACATCATTCACTCACTCACTCAAGTCACTCATCTAGTGATTAAGTTTGGAGGTAGTTGCAGTTGCAAGAAGAAGGAGAGAGAGGTCCATTGCTCAGTTTTGGATATTCTCTAGTGTTTTGGTCTTTTATATTGGCACTGTATTAACAATCTATATTAAGGAAGTTTTTGTTGGGTTTTCTCCCCCATGAGGATTTCTCGTGATTAAATGTTGTGTACCTTGTGAATGTGTTTCTCTTAGTGATCCTGCATATGTTATTATTGTCTAATAAATTGAAAAGAACTTAATAGTAACTATAAATTTAACATCGTATCAGAGCTTGACTGAATAGAGAACCTTTCATTGGGTAACAAAAAATGTCATTGTTACCGTACAAGAAAATTATGGTTTTTTGTTGGAAGGGAATTTCAACCTAAAAAACATCTAGGGAAGTGTGCCCTTTCCTAGTGAACTCATTGGTAGTTTGAGCACACCTTTTCAGTGGCCATAGCCTCCGAAAAGTGAAACCCTAATTTTCACTGGTACTAGAAAACCAGGAAACCAGAACCAGTACCAGAAGTACTAGTCCATATTTACGCAGGCTTAGTTTCAAGGGGTAAAATTTGGATTTTATGAAAACATAATGCACCAGCCTACTCGCCTCAACCCAGCGCACCTCCTGGTAAGTTCAGGTTCAATTTCTGAGCACTTTACATTTTTGGTCATTTTCCCAGCCCCAAGTCAAGATGTTTGCAAGCACCAAGCTTGTTGACAAGTTACAAGGTGTGGAAAACTTATGTTCCTGGAAGTAGAGGATTGCACTCATTCTTGAAGAGAATGACCTTGCAAAATTCACAAAGGAAAATGTACCAGAACCCGCAGAAGATGCATCTAAATCAAAGTACAAGAAGGATATGGTTAGGGCCAAAAGGATCATTGCAAACTCCATTAAAGATCACTTTATCCCTCAAGTGGCTTCTAAGAACACTCCAAAAGAGATGTTTGATGCCCTAACCAGAACGTATGAAGGAAAGAACATTAACCAGAAGATGAACTTGAGAACCCAACTCAAGAATACGAAGACGCAGAAAGGAGAAATAGTTCATGACTATTTCTCTATGATTTCTCAATTCAAGGAACAACTAGAATCAATTGGAGACAACCTAGATGAATATGAACTCATAATCACAACTCTTAATGGTCTCACAAGACCTTGGGATGCCTTCATCCAAACTATTTGTGCCAGAAAGGAGAAACTACAATTTGACAGTCTTTGGGGAGAATGTGTTCAAGAATAAGCAAGAGTAGCTAATCGAGAAGCAATACTATTAAGGGATGAATTCCAAGCCCTAGATTCTCATGCTAAAGGAAGAAATAAAAAATCTCACTTCCAGAAGGAGACCCACCTACATAAGGAATCTCTCTCCCCAAAGAGATTCACCCACTTCCATATAGAATCTCACCCTCCAAAGAGATTCTAGAAATTTCAGAAAGGACAAAGAAGAGAAAAATATTTCTCCTCTTATCAATGTTACCATTGTGACAACATGAGACATATTGCTAAGAATTTTCTAGCTAGAAGAGAAGAATACAAGAAGATAAATAACAAAATACATCATGCCATGTAGTTGAAGATGATGAGCCACATATGAAGTTGACTAAAGAAGAGATTGAAGACTGTGTCTTATTTTCCGCCCTCTCAAGATCTATGTCACCTAGAGAGGATACTTGGATCATATAAAATGGTGCATCTAATCGCATGATAGGTAAGAGAGACATTCTCTCTAGCCTTAAAGAAAATAACTTCCCCCAGAAAGTTACACTCGGAGATGATTACCAGTACCCTATCAAAGGAGTGGGAGAATCCACTTACAAACTTGATTCATGGACCCCAATGAAGATGACGGATGTCCTATATGTACCAGGTTTGACAAAGAATTTACTTTCTATCTCAGCTTTTGATAAGAAAGGCTTTAGGGTTGCATTCATAGATGGTGAATTTCTTATGTGGCCTAAAGGAATAACCATAGAAGATGCAATTTTTATTGGAACAGAAGAAGGTGGCCTGTATAAATTAAAAGGTCACTCAAATGTAGCCTTAACTCACTCCACTTAGATTCCATGTGACATTTTGCGTAGAAGACTAGCTCACATCAATTAAAAACCCTTACCATATGTAAGCAAGGTAGTTACAGGTCTACCAAAATTCAAGGTTGATCATGAAGGTGTGTGTAAGGGATGTGCACAAGGAAAGAACATAAAGAATCCTTTCCCGAAGAGCGACAATAAAGAATAAGGAATCTTGGAGCTCATCCACTTATATGTATGTGGCCCAATTCCATCAACCTCTCTTAGTGGATATGTATACTATGTGTCATTTATTGATGATTATTCTCACAAGACTTGGGTTTATTTCT